>ML243998.1:0-31273 GCA_005239495.1 Nicotiana undulata | reverse complement strand
TCCCGGCAAGGGACTCAGCTATAACCAAACTCGCTCAGAAGTGTAATTTCAACAGTAAGAGCCTCAATTGAACAATTAAACAATAATTTCCCACGTCATGAAACAACATCAATGTATCACTCCTAAATCACCAATTATTCATAGTACAGAGAATATCAAGAACACGGTATAATTCATCACAATTGACTCACGGGCATGCTTGACCGCAACATATAGGTACTCGTCACCTCACCTATACGTTGGACATGAATTACACATAGCAAATAAGACTCTATACTTATTCCCTCAAGCTAAGGTTAGGCCAAACACTTACCTCGGCTCCAAAATGCGAGTCAAGCCTCAATCACAGCCTTTCCTCTCGAATCCAACTCTGAATCGATAATATCTAGACGTAATTGATTTATTAACATCAATAATTACTCAATAAACCATTTCCAAATCCCAATTATACATTTTCTATCATCCTTCAAAAAATACCAAAATTCAACCCCGGGCCCGCACGCTCGAATTCCGAAAATTCTCGAAGGAATCACTCACCCAAGCCTAAGGATCATTAATATGACGTTCCCACTTGAATTCATAGCATTAAACGGTCAATGCGCAGATTTTCGCAAGAACCTTAAATTTACTACCCATTTCTTGATTTTCCATCAATTTAGTAGGTAATCTCATTAACAATTCATGCATGAAACTAGTATTAGGAAGGAATTAACTTACCCTTAACCGTAGCCAGGTCGTGGTGTGTTCTTCCCAAGCTCACAAGTCTCTAATGGTGGTGGAAAATGAATGAGAGGGGTGAAATCCCGAGTTTTGAAGAATATATACTGCCTAGCCTACAGGGATTCCACACATGCGGCTCGAGGACCGCACCTGCGGTCTCGCTCCTGCGAGCCGGGGCTCGCACCTGCGGAACTAGACGAGTGGGGCTGGGGTCGCACCTGCGGAGGGATTATCGCACCAGTGGTTCCGCTCCTGCGGACCTTTGTCCGCACCTGCGCGAATGGGGGACCTCACCTGGGGCTGCACCTACGATGCTTGGGACTGCAGAAGCGGTCCCGCACCTGCGACTGGGCAACTGCACCTGCGGTCACACCAGATCAGGTGCACCAGCAGTTGCATCAGCTGGTTTTTAGCCCCGTTTGGTACCCGGGAGGCACCTGGGCCCACCCTAGCCCCCGTCCAAATATACCAACAAGTCCTAAATCATAATACGGACTCGCTCGAGCCATCAAAACACCCAAAACAATGCTAAATCTCAAAATCAACCCCAAAACCCCTAAAACCATAACTTAAGAAACTTCAAGTTCTTGATTTCTATAACGATGCGCCGGACCGACCCATACAATCCGAAATGACATAAAATTTTGCAGAGAAGTCATAAATGACATAGCGGAACTATTCCCTGTCTCAGAAATTCATTCGGACCTCGATATCATAAAATCACGTTCCAAACCAAATTTCAAATTTAAGGGAATCCTTATTATTTTCAGAAAATAATTTTCTTTAAAAATTCATTTCTCGAACTTGGGACATCGGAATTCGATTCTGGGCATACGCCCAAGTCCCATATTTTCCTACAGACCCTCTAGGACCGTCAAATCACGGGTCCGGGTCCGTTTACCAAGAATATTGACCAAAGTCAACTTTATTCAATTAATTATCATAAATTCAACTTTTTATCAAATTTCCACATAAAGGCTTCTCGGCTACGCGCTCGGTCTGCGCACACACATCGAGGTGAGATTAACGGAAGCTCTCGAGGCCTCGGAACAGAGTTTCAGTCAAATTTACACAAGATGACCTTTTGGGTCATCACAAGACTCTTGATGCAAAAGGAGCCTACGGAGGGGAGGACCCCTTCTGTGGTTATTTTGCCGGGATGGAGGATGTCACCGGTCTGAGCAACTTGGAAATACTGAGGAAGGACTTGGGTGGTACCTCCTCGAGTTTCAGACTGAACGATTAGTTCCCGGCCCCCAACGTTTGTCCCGGGATCAAACAAACGATCGTCATTTCAATTATGGAGGATGATCGAGTTTATGTTGCCCCTGTAGGGGTGGCTAGTTATCTTCGGGGTCTATTCACGCAGGAAGACCAGGCCCTGGTAGACGAAGAGGGAGCATCGTGCCTCTTCAACGAGGCACAACAAGCCTTGAATCGGGTAAGCCTTGACTTCCCTTGTTGATATTGTACTTGTCTTTTTGTATTTGTCTAATTTCTTTCCTTTTGTTTGTGTAGGCCTCGGTGCTTCCTCATGAGGCATTTTCTCGGTCTTAAGCAAAATTGAGTCTATACGAGGTCGACATTTAGAGGCTTACTAAGGAGAAGAATGCCCTTAAACTCCTCAGTGAGAAAAAAGAAGAAGAAATCAAGGACCTCCGGGGTGAGCTAGTCGCGGCTCAGAAAGAACAATTTGACCTAACTGAGCAGGTAATAGAGTCTTTGAAGCTCTTGGTATCGGTTCGGGAATAGTTGGTAACAATTCGATCTCACAGGTCCAGCAGAAGCTCGATAGGATTGAGCAGCTTCGAGGAGAGGTCGATACGAGGAAGGCGGAGACCCTAACGAGGAAGCAAAATATGAACCGCCTCGCCTCATAGAAGGAAGATTCTTGAGCCCAGTTGTCATCGGCTGAAAGTCAGCTTCAGGGTATGAAAGAGAAGATCTTGGCACAAGCCAAGAAAATTGAGGAGCTCTAGGCTCAGTTAGCCACCGAACTTGCAAAGGCTAAATTTGAAGATGAAAAGGCCAAGGCCGATACGGAGGCGATCGTGCCCGTCTACCATTATGATGTTCAATTTGATCAAGCGCAAGCAAAGAAAACTATTGAGGCTACCCAAATCGAGCATATTGGGTTGTTGAGCTCGCCAAGTGCCAATCTCATAGGGAAACCCTCGAGGAGATTCATGTTAGAGGCTTCGATCTCACTGATGAGAGAAAAAATGCCAAAGAGCTCGAAGTTGATGCTAAGTCACTGGCCTCAGATGATGATGATGATGACGACGTTGGCAGTGAGAGCGGGTCCGAGAGTGGGGGACCCCGATGAAGAAGAAGCTTCCCCCGAAGATAGTTAGGAACTTTAGGATTTTTTTTCATTTTGATCTTTTGTGTAGGATTCTGATCAGACCTTGTAAATATCCTTTAATATATAAAAAGATCTCTTTTCTTTGCGACTTGTCTTTATTTCATCTTTTGCCTTACAAAAACAAATTCATAAGTTCGAGGCTTAGTCAATTTGATCGAAGCCGGACTAGTGTAGTTTTTATAATCGAGTGAGTACTTGCTTGAACTCGAAGTAGGGTAACCCTTAAGTTTTGTTTGAGTGAGGATGAATTGTCGAACTCAAAATAGAAATGGCCATTAGGCTCTTGAGTTAGGTTGATATGGCCTTAGTAAAAAAGAATGGCTTTTTCCCCCTTTTCAGCTTGAAAGATTTGTTGTTTAACCCATATAAAATTCATTATGCCTTAGCATGAAATAAAGAATTTGTTCGAGAGTTCGAACAATTTTGTACCCATTAGGGTTTTCGAGGGTCGATATTATCCCTTTCTAGTTTTGCCGAGGGTAGCCTTTTTTACCGGTTTATGAAAATATTCGGAGGCCTATTTTATAACGGAAATCAGACGTTTTCGAACTGTGTTAATTTGGTCGTAGCTCTTTAGTTTGGAGCTTGCCTCTTGGGCTCGTTTCCCCGTAACACTTTAAATTTGTTCCAAGTGTTAGTCCCCGAGTGGGGTGGTCGTGGCTAATAAAAATTGAAGGTTGCCTTTTTAAGGTCTTACGATCTCGAGGAATTAATAATTTGATCACGTCTATTTTTCGGGCGGAGGTCCCTAAGTGTGGGGTTATTTGTTCGAACTTCAGTTGTGATCGACCCATAAGCATGTTTATACAATAGATCAAATGTATGAAATTGTAAAGTAAATATTTTCTAAGGCATGAAATATTTGGAAAGGAAAAATACTCCTCTTAATAGATGATTACACATGCATACATGTTTGATGTTAGGGCTTGAGTAACCTACATGGGCACGACTCGTTCGATCGTTTGGCCCTTACATAATTTACCTATCAAGACCCTGTTGGCATGAACTACTTTCCTTGCAACAAAGTTGACACTCGAGGGAAATGCCCCTCAGTATTCGAGGGTGATTGTAGAGAAGCCTCGGATACTGTTGAATTGATCTAACTTAGCACGAATAATGGTTGCCTCGATTAACCTCGCCGGAAAAACCCATTTGGGATAAAAACTGGTCTAAGGGAAAAAGAGTGCAACGCGTGCCTTCAGACCTAAGTACTTTGTGTTGAAGGATCCATCATCGCCCTTGATCGAACACATGCAATTGGTGAGTTTCAAACATAAATGAAAATGGAGAAGGTCATACCTTAGCAGTAATATCGTTTTTTGAGTGATACGTTCCAATTGTTTAGTAATTGCTCGTCGTTCATCATGCCAAGCTTGTAGGATCCTTTTCCGATGATGTCGAGGACCTGATATGGTCCCTCCCAGTTTGGTCCGAGCTTCCCTTCATTTCGGTTTCAAGTGTTGAGGGTGACTTTTCTCAAAACTAAGTCCCCGATTTTAAAGTGTCGAGATTGGCTCTTCGATTGTAATACTTTTCGATCCGCTATTTCTATGCGGCCATTCGAACGAGGGCGGATTCCCATCTTTCATCTTGCAATTCGAGGCTTGTATTCATAGCCTCATGATTTGACTATTTTGTTGCATACCAAAAACTGAGGCTAGGTTCCCTGACTTCGACTGGGATCAAAGCTTTGGCACCATAGACTAAAGAGAATGGCGTTGCCTCCGTACTGGATTTTGACATTGTGCGGTACGCAAGAACCTCGGGCAGTATCTCTCTGGTACAGGTTTGTCCCTGTGAACAACTTCTAGTGAGGGCTCGGGTTCGAACCCACTCAGTGCTCGGTGCTGATTTTGTAGTTGTGCTATAACACCTTGTTGATATTGTAGCATATCAAATGTCACTTGGAGGCTGACTCCGCCGTCTTCTCCGCCCGGCGTACCTCGGCCACCCGATCAAACTTCCCTGCGTACGCTACCTTCAGGATCAACGCCCAGATTTGCATTTAGGGCGACATGTGAACTAACATCAATGGAATTTGCAATTGGTACTCCCTCGAGGCCAGCCTGATGCACTGCGATCCCTAGGGCGGCTAAATTGTTGTTTTCTCCATGAAAACCAATGTCGTTGTCGGCGTGTGTGGGTATTGCGTCTGAGTTTGACATGCTGATCTTGAAATCAAAAATACTTACGATAACAAGCGTAAAGTAGTGTGTGTTATGAGAATTAATACCAGGTAATCACTATTATCCTTAGCCCCACGGTAGGCGCCAAACTATTTACCCTTAAAAACGGATAGCAATTAAACTTATAATGTGGTTTTAAGGACACGTGATTTCAGATAATGTCAACTGATAAATCCGATGATTAATAGCAGAAATTGACAATAAAGCAAAGCAAACCAGTATTGAAATATAATTCAGCCTTCGAGATAGTGTGCCTTCGAACGGACTGATACTAGAATAATGAAATGTAAAGCAAACTAATAAACAAGAGAGTATAAGCGAAAGATAATGTTATACTGCTTTGATATGCGTGGATAATGTGTCTTACAAATGATTAGAACCCCCTTTATATAATAGAGAAATTCTACTTATAGTACAATTCTAGTTACAGAAGAAAATCTCATGATTAGCTGAATAACCGTTCTTGACCTGATCTGATACGTTCCGAGATTTGCCACGATCTTTAACTAGTTACGGATATCTCACCTTTTTTATTATGCTATCTTCGGCCTTTCTTGATGTCTATCTCATTAGGTCTCAATCACCACTAGTCTCGACCTATCGACAGGTACTCGAATCCCGAACTCGGTACCTTATCCTCGTGCCTCGATATGATCTATTAAGGAGCTGATCTTCTATCCATCCCTCCTGGTCTCGGTTAATCAGTGAAATTGGATGCGGCCGATTTTAACCATATACAATATGGTCCTAAAATGATTGTTATCGAGGGAACGACTCAAATCTGTCACCACGGGAGTCGCCGGAGTTGACAGCAAGCGACGATTTCATGACGCTGCTACTGCCCTTATCCTCTTCTCCTTAACATTCTGTCTCTTTTGCAAAGACTGGATAGCGTGGGCTGTTGGAGGTCGTCGGTGAACTACCAGGCGACCACCTAGTTCCGTCGTCGTGACCAGTCATGTTGCTCTGTAATTATAACTTTGACGGGCCTCTTTGTGTTACGATCCTATTAGTCAGTTACTAAATCAGTAATTAGTCATTTTCAGTAGCTCACGCAAGGAATAAGAAACTGGGTATTTAGAGTTTGTTAGAGGTAGTTGGAAGGTTGTTAGACTTCCAAAAGTTAGTTATAACTAACTTTTTCGCCAAAATGTATTAGTATATAGTTTGATTCCTACTACTGTAATTTCAGTCTTTTGGATGTCAAAATCAATAAAATAGTCTTCTCTCTTCTCTCTCATTTTACACTCAACTCACAATTGAGCCTAGAGATTCTGTTCAATAGTAATTCTTCCATTTTTACTCTTTAGGTTTCTCTTCTTTCCTTGTTTCTTAGCTCGATAATTACTGGAATGCATCATTGGTATCAGAGCCAGTGATTACTTGGACGTGAAATGGGTGATCACAATACTCGCATGGCGGAATTATGCAAGGATGTTGATGCTCTCAAAGGATCAATGGATACTGTGGTCAATTTTGTAACAGAATTGACCAATTCTATAGAGTCGAGAATGGCTCAAGCCTTGGAGGAAATCAGAAGAATGATGATGAATAATGGGGGAAATCATGTCCAAAATGGCCCAGTTGTGGATAGGAACGAAGAAAGGATAGAAGCTCAAGCTCCTAGACCTGTTGAGAATCCAAATCCTGCCAGAATTATCAAGTCGATGTGGCTATTTCTAGGTTTGATGGGACTGGGTTAAAGGATTGGTTGTACGAATGCGAACAATTCTTCGATGGGGATGAAACTCCTGAGGAATATAGGGTCTAATTAGCTTCGTGCAAACTGGAGGGTCGAGCGATGCAATGGCATCAAAGTTTCATGAAGTCTAGGGTGACTAGAGAATGGTCTCGATGGGGAGAGTACATGAGATGCCTCTATGCCAGATTTGGTGATGAACTTTATGATAATCTCATGGGTGATTTCAAGGATCTCAAGCATGTAACTTCTGTTCAAGACTATGTAGATAATTTTGATGAATTACTTAATCGAGTCAAGTTACAAGAGGAGTATGTTGTTAGTTGTTTCTTAAGGGGGTTGAAACCAGAAATTTGTTTGTCTGTTAAGATGTTAGGCCCTAGGTCTCTAGCCAAAGCCATTAGTCTAGCCAGAATCCAAGAGTAAACATTAGAAGTGCAAAAATAAGTTTTTTCTTCTAATGCCATCCTTCCTACCCCCTAGAAATGTCCCAAGATTTCAGCCTGCATCCTTCTCTCCTCAGGGAGGGAATCACCTATCATTTAAACCTTCTCAAACCTTTCCAAAACAACAGCCTTCGTATCCTAAAAGTTCTAAACCAGCCTACAAAAATCCTAAGCTCTTGACTAGTGCTGAGATGGAGGAAAAAAGAAGGAAGGGGTTAGGTTTCCATTGTGATGAGAAATATACTGTGGGACATATGTGCAAGAAGAAAAGATAGTTTTTCTCTATGGAAGTTGAAAAAGGAGAGGGAATGGTGGAAGTAGAGGAAGATGTCATGTTGGATCCAGCAGAGCTATTAACTATGTTAGCCCAAGGCCTAGAAACTGATGCAGAAGGCTCTATTCTACCTCATGTGTATGTGCATGCCATGAATGGTGCACATGATTTTAGAACCATGAGGGTGACAGTGTCAGTCAAGGGTAAGGGAGTTCATGTACTTATTGATATGTATAGTACCCATAATTTCTTGGATCTCAACACTACCAAGAAGTTAGGGTGTGTTCTGACTGCCATAGCTCCTTTTGCAGTATTAGTAGCTGATGGTAATAAGGTGCAAAGCCATTATGTTTGCAAGAAATTGGCGTGGATGCAAAGAGTTTCTTTTGATTCTGATATATTGGTATTTCCTATAGGGGGATGTAATATGGTTTTGGGCATCCAATGGTTGATCACTTTAGGTGATATCCTATGGAATTTTAGGAAACTCAAGATGGAGTTTACTATCATGGGCAAGAAAATCTCTTTAAGGGGGATTCAACCTCCTCCTGCCAAGCTTATTCAAGCAGGAAGGAGGGACAAGCTTCTTGCCAAGCTAGCAAAGTTATGCATGATATAAGTGAGGGTATTAGCAGAAGGAAGTACAAGTGAAGCTGTTGATTTGTTTTCATTGGTAGGCCAAGATCAAGACCAAGAAAAGGCTGCAGAACTAGACTTGATTCTGCAAAAAGTACAAGGACATATTTGAGGAACCTAAGGGACTACCACCTTCAAGGGAACATGATCACATGATTGTTATAAAAGAAGGCACTACTCCAATAAACAAGAGGCCCTACAGATATCCAGCTATTCAGAAAGATGAGATTGAAAAAATGGTAGATGAGATGTTGAGTTCTGGGGTTATAAGGCACATCACCATTCCCTACTATTCTCCTATTGTAATGGTGAAGAAGAAGTATGGAACATGGAGAATGTGTGTGGATTATTGAGAGTTGAACAACATCACAGTAAAGGATAAGTTTCCAATTCCTATTATTGAGGAGTTGTTAGATGACTTACATGGAGCCAAGTACTTTTCAAAATTGGATCTAAGGTCGGAGTATCATCAAATTAGGATGTTTTAGTAGGACATTCCTAAAACATCATTTAGGACTCACCATGGACATTATGGATTTATGGTAATTCCCTTTGGTTTGACTAATGCTCCATCCACTTTTCAGAGTCTCATGAACCAGGTCTTCCATAGTTATCTTAGGAAATCCATTTTGGTCTTCTTTGATGACATACTCATTTATAGTTCCAACTGGTCAGATCATATTGTTCACTTGGAGGAGGCTTTCCAAATACTAAGGTCTCATGTGTTGTTTGTCAAAAAAAGCAAGTGTGCTTTTGGAGTTACACAGATAGATTATTTGGTCCATGTTATCAGTAATGAGGGAGTGGCCATGGACCAACAGAAGGTGTCAGCTGTATTGAGTTGGTCTCAACCAAACACACTGAAGGGATTGAAGGGTTTCCTTGGTCTTACTTGGTACATGAGATTTATCAAAGACTTTGGCTTGATTGCTAGACCATTACATGACTTACTAAAAAAGGGGAGCTTTATTTGGAATTCACTGGCTACTGAAGCCTTGAAGGAGTCTATTACTTCTGCTCATGTTCTAACATTGTCTGACTTCTCTAAAGAGTTTGTAATAGAATTGATGCTTTAGGTGAAGGCATTGAGGCAGTGCTGATGAAAGACAACAAACCAATAGCCTTCTTTAGTAAAGGTCTATCAGAGAAGAACAAGGCTCTTTCAGTATATGAAAGGGAACTTTTGGCCTTGGTAACTGATGTTCAGAAATGGAGACCCTATCTTTTGAGCGGGCACTTTGTGATCAAGACAGACCATCATAGCCTTAAGTATCTCTTGGAACAAAGAATCACTACTCCCAGTCAACAAAAGTGGTTGGTGAAGCTGTTAGGATATGACTATACTATATCCTACAAAAAGGGAAAAGAAAATCTTGTAGCAGATGATCTTTCAAGAAAGAGGAAGACATCCAACTCTTTAGTATTTCTAGAGTCTCTTCACAGTTATTGGAATCTGTCAAGCTCAGTTGGGATCAAGATCTACAATTGCAAAAACGGATACATAGTATTCAGTCCTCTTTTAATCCTAAGCCTTATTATTCTTTCACTATGGGTATACTAAGCAGGAAAGGTAAGATGATGGTAGGACCTGACCATTCCTTGAGGAAACATCTATTAACCTTCTATCATGAAAGCTCTATGGGAGGCCATTCTGGAATCCCTGCTACATACAAGAGAATAAAACAGGATTTCTATTGGAAGAAATTGAAGCAAGATGTTTACAAACATATAAGGGAGTGTGACATTTGTCAAAGGTGCAAGGGAGAAAATGTGGCATACCCTAGCCTACACCAGCCTTTACCAATTCCGAAAAAGGTATGGCAAGATATTTCTATGGATTTTATAGAGGGTCTACCTAAAGTTGCAGGCACAGAGGTTATTTTGGTGGTGGTGGACAGATTGAGTAAAGTTGCTCACTTCATGGCACTCAAACATCCCTATACAGCTCTAGATATAGATCAAGCTTTCATGGATGGGGTGTTTAAGCTACATGGTATGCCCAAAACCATAGTTTCAGATAGGGACAATGTTTTCACCAGCAGGTTTTGGCAAGAGCTATTCAAATTGTAGAAAGTTTCACTCTTAACTTCTTCTGCCTATCATCCTCAAACAGATGGGCAGACTGAGGTTTTTAATAGATGCTTGGAGTGCTATTTGTGATGTATGACATTTGAAAAACCTAAATATTGTCCATTATGTTCACCCCTAGCATAATGGTGGTATAATACCACCTATCACTCAACCACAAACATTACCCCTTATGAAGCAGTCTATGGACAGAAACCTCCCCCACTCTTTCCATACATGCCCTTTGACTCTTAGTTAGATGTGGTTGATAGAAGTTTGCAGGCTAGGGAAGCTACTTTGAGAGCTCTAAAGCATCATCTAGACAAAGCTCAACATAGAATGAAGATGCATGCAGACAAAAGTAGAACTGAAAGGTCCTATAAAGTAGGTTATTGGGTTTTCATCAAGCTTCAACCATACAGGCAGCTTTCTTTGAAAGATTATGCATATCAGAAGCTATCTACAAACAATTTTGGCCCATACATGATACTAGCCAGGGTGGGGTATGTTGCTTATACCTTAGATCTACCCTCTCACTCTAAGATTCACCCCACTTTCCATATCTCCCGGTTGAAGAAGAAGTTAGGAAACCACACTGCCTCTGTAGTATTTCCTATTGTGCACTCTGACTCTGACCATGTTCTATTGGAACCTGAAGCTATTATGGATAGGAGACTTGCTAAGAAGCATGGCAAGGTGATCACACAGGTACTGGTGAAATGGTTGAATGCACCACCTGAAGACAACACTTGGGAAGACTTACAATCCTTCAAGTTGAAGTTTCCGCAATTCAATCCTTGAGGACAAAGATTCTTGAAGAGGGTGGTATTGTTACGATCCTATTAGTAAGTTACTAAATCAGTAGTTAGTCATTTTCAGTAGCTCACACAAGGAATAAGAAGCTGGCTAGTTAGAGTTTGTTAGAGGTAGTTGGAAGGTTGTTAGACTTCCAAAAGTTAGTTATAACTAACTTTCTCACCAAAAAGTATTAGTATATAGTTTGATTCCTGTTGTTGTAATTTCAGTCTTTTGGATGCTAAAATCACTAAACTAGTCTTCTCTCTTCTCTCTCATTTTACACTCAACTCACAATTGAGCCTAGAGATTCTGTTCAAGAGTCATTCTTCCATTTTTACTCTTTAGGTTTCTATTTTTTCCTTGTTTCTTAGCTCACTTTGTTGCCATTGTTGAACTTACCTTGTAACTGCTTAATCATTTGAGGTTTTCTTTGGACTGTTTGTTTGGGTTTAACTGTTGTGATGTTTTGACTATTAATTTTGTTCTTTTGTTGTGTTTGTTCGGAGTTCTTGGCCGGTAGAAATGTTTTCCGGCGACTCACGTATCTTCGGGCCATTTTGTTCTAAAACATTTTTTTGGTTGTACTATTTCATTAATTTTTTGCCTAAAGATGGTTAATATTTTGGGTATTGTTGGATATTCAGCTTTGCTAAGTCGAGCAATATTTGGAACCTTCTTTTTGACTCGTTACTGCCTCCCAGTACTTGGTTGTCGTCAACTATTGGATTCGTGAGGGCTTTGACAATTTGGAATAGCTTGTTTATGTGAATCTTGACTATGGGTGTTTAACAGACGGGCTGGGACAGGCTGAACACAAAAAAACCAGCTCGTCCATTAACGGACCGGGTTGGTTAGCGGGCTGGGATAACGGGCTGGTAGCAGGTTGGTTTTTTTTGAGTTTCTTTAGGACCGTCCGAGTTCGAGCTTGATATATATATACATATAAATATATATATATATACATATACATACATATATATATATATATATATACATATATATATACATATATATATACATATATATATATATATATATATATATATATATATATATATATATATATATATATATATATATATATATATATATATATATATATATATATATATATATATATAACAAAATGCTCTAATTGAGATTTTTATGTTGTGCAGGAGATACTCCGAGTTAGGAGGATGGTGTAGAGTGTTTTAAGGTCAAATATGTAGATACAAGGCCAATCGAGAAGTAACCGGATGAAAACGAGCAAGAAAAAGCGAAGAAAAACTGGACAACAGTCCACCGCGACCGCGGTCGGGACGCGGCTGGAATGCGGTGGGTCAAGTGCGAGAAACAAAATATGTTAAAACGACCGCGGTTGGCACCGCGACCGCGGTCGAGTGTGAAGCTGCCAGGAAGTCCAGGGGTCAAAGTGTAAATTGTGGGAAACTTATCCTAACCCTATATAAACTCAAGAAACTCTCCCAAGTTAAGGTTAAGCTTGTTTTTATACTCAATTGGAGGCAAGAACAAGTGTGAGAAGATCAAGACACCATTAGAGTTTTTCATTCTTCTTTCTTTTTCTCATTAGTTGTGAATCATGAATTATTTTATGGCTTTATGTTGTTTTATCATGAGTAGCTAAACATTTAGTCTAAGGTTTTGATGGAACCTATTGAAGGATGAAATTCTTGCTATGTTAATATAGATTTGCCAAGTTTAATCTCTATTTGTTCAACTACATTCTTGTTGTAGTTAATTGAAGGATCCTCAATTAGTTGTGCCTATTTAATATGTACTACTCGGGATAGAGTGCATATTTAGGTAGTTGTTGAACAACATCACTCCCGACGTATGTGAGAAATCAATAACCAAGGGTTTAAAGGTGGGATTAGGGATAACAAAACCTTGGGTGTGATCTAAGTGAGCTGTAACTAAAGCCAGCTAGCGTAACTCGGGAGAGTGTCTAGTAAATTGTCGTAATTACTCAGGAGAGATTTACGGTAGTAAGATTGCTCATGATCGATAGAGAAGATTAGGCAAATTTATATGAAACATAGCAGGAAGGGATTCCAACAATAAGGGAAATCATAACCTTAGACCATTCTCATTATTGTTTACAAATCAGTCTTAGTTAGATTCTAGTTAATATAGTTTTATTAAGCAATAGTTAGTAGAAAAACAACCAATTGTTATCTAAAATATCTTGGAGGTTGATTACGTGAAATTGAGTGAGTCTGATAACGGTAATTGGTGGGTTAATTCCTTGTGAAATTCGACTCTGGACTTAATATCTGGAATATATTGACAACGACCGCTTTGTCCTTTTTATAAGGCATAGTTGGGCATGATCAAATTTTGGCAACGTTGCTAGGGAATTTAACGGTGTTATCAATTACAGTTGAAAGAAGTACAAAAATTCTTAGTGTAGTCAATTTTCTTCACTTTCAATCTAATACATTGAAATTTTAACGTGTGTGAACTTGATTGTTACAGGTGATGCCTAGAAACTCATCGAGAATTGGTGAAGTGTTTGAACCATTATCAGATCCCGAGAAAGTTTTCAAGGCCTTTAATCAGGCAAACTGGAAAAGCAAACAACAAAACTCAACTGAACAACTTGAACCAAACATGGAAAATCTGTTGAACAACAGAAATAATAGGGATGACTTGGAGGACCCAAATGAGTAGGTAGTGGAGCCTCTTGTGCCAGAGGCTGCTTTATATGATTGGGCATAACCCACAGTAGACAATTTGGCCAAATCGATTCCCGCAGATACAGGCAGATTCATTCCAATTCACAAACAATATGCTTCATTTGTTGCAAAACAAGGGACTATTCTCGGGGTCATACATTGAATATCCTCAACAACACTTGAAGAATTTCCTATCAATCCGCCAAACACAAAGACAGCACAACGTGACTCCGGAAGCAATAAAGTTGTTGTTGTTTCCATTCTCTGTGACAGGAGCTGCCCAGACTTGGCTAAATTCACTCCCCATCAATTCTATCACTACTTGGGAGGAGTTGGTCAAGTAGTTTGTGAACAAATTTCATCCACCCAACAAGACTGCTCAGCAAATTGATGAGATCTTGAGCTTCAGGCAGAAACCAACAGAGACATTGCAAGAGACATGGGAAAGATTCAAAGGGTTGTTAGTGGTGTGTCCACACCATGGTATTCCTGAGCAGATATTGGGGCAGAGGTTTTACATAGGTCTAGCAGATAGTGTAAAGGCTAATGTTGATGCTTCAGCTGGTGGGGCATTCCTGAGTAAAACGTTCAGAGAGAGCAAAATCTTGCTCGACAAGATGGCCCAGAACTCAGGATGGACAACCAGAAACGCGTCCATCACTCCTGTAGTCCACTCAGTGGCACTAGATCCAGCTAACTCTCTTGCTGAAAATATGGCCACATTAATGACACAAATGAGCATCTCCACCAAAAAGGTGGAAGAGTCAGGTCAGAACAGTAGGTGCACATAGTTGATACAACCAATGGGGGCTTATGTACATCTTGCATTAGTCAGCCATTAGGTAACCAGTTAAGTGTTGAGGGTGATTACCAACACTATCCTAAGAACATGAATTATGTGTCCAACTATGAAGGACAGAGACCAGGTGGTCAGAATTGGGGTCAGCAGAATCAGCAATACAGGCCAGCCCCGCAGTAGCATAATAACGGTAATATGACGGCCTTGCGACCACAGGGTAATATCGCGCCTTACCAAAGGCCACAAGGTTACAACAACCAGAATCAGCAGCATGGGAGACAAGAAGACGGTTTTACTAGGCTCGAGGAAATGATGCAGCATGTGATTGGGTCTAATGCAACAATAAGTGAAAGAGTATATGCACACGAGTCAGCTATAAAGAATATTAAGGTTCAAATGGGTCAGATTTCGATGTCGCTGAATAATCATCCTTATGGGACATTACCTGCAAACACTCAGGTAAATCCAAAAGATCAGGGCCCAAAGCACCTGATGGCAGTGAGTCTACGTAATGGCAGAGACCTAGACTTGGAGCAAGGGAGGGCTCGAGAAAGCAGACATGTAAAGACACTTGTGCTAGTGCCCATTGAGCTAGATGATATAGCAGGATTGACTGAGGTGACAGTGCAGCCTGCCTAGGAAGATGCCAACAAACAGAATGAGGCTGAGAAATAAGCTAAGACAACACAGGAACCGGTATTGGAGGCAGTGCCTGGAAAAAAGAAAGCCCAAATCATAGGGAAGAAGCGACCTCCAGCACCATTCCCACAGAGACTGGCCAAATATCAAAAGAGATGAGCAATACAAGAAGTTCTTGGAAATGTTGAAACAAATTCAGGTAAATATTCCATTGATTGATGCTTTAAAGGAGATGCCTGGTTATGCAAAAATGATGAAGGACTTGATGTCCCGCAAGTTCGACTTCCAAGACTTGGACACAGTGACTCTAACTCAGACCTGTAGTGTTGTTGTAACAAGACCCATTGCTGAAAAGTTGTCTAGCCCAGGGAGTTTCAAAATTCCTTGCACCATAGATAACTTTGCTTTTTCCTAGGCACTATGTGATTTGGGGGCAAACATAAATCTTATGCCCCTAGCTATCTATAAAAGGCTGGGGATTGAAAGAGCTAGACCCACGTCTATGTTGTTGCAGCTGGCTGACAGGACTGTAAAGAGGCCCTCAGGTATTCTTAACGACGTGTTGGTGCAGGTAGGGAAATTTGTGTTCCCTAAAGATTTTGTAATTCTGGATTGTAGGGTGGATGAAGAAATTCCCATAATTTTGGGAAGGCCATTCTTGTCCACGGGGCGAGCTCTAATTTACTGTGAAACTGGAGAGCTCAAGATGAGGTTAAATGATGAGGAGATAACATTCGACGTGCAGAAATCTATGAGGCGACTGAGTGAATTCGCCAATTGTTCTCGAATTGATGTCGTGGATGTGATCCTGGAAGAGGATGATACCTTGAACATTGAGGACCCTCTTGCTGCATGTCTCATGAATTTAGATGAGGTTAATGGTGAATAATTGGCGAAATGGGTACTTGCTCTGGAGGGCAAAGGTTTTTGGAAGAGACCACTCGGATTTTAGCCCCTGCACTTAACAAAAAGGGAAACTCCTCCAGCCAAGCCATCCAACCACCAAAGTTGGAGTTGAAGCCACTGCCCGCCCATCTCAGGTATGCATTCTTATGACCTAATTCCACATTACATGTTATTATCTCGTCTGGTTTGTTATATGTGCAGGCAAAACAGCTTTTGCAGGTACTGACGGAGTGCAAGAATGCTATCGAGTGGACCATGGCAGATATTAAGGGGATCAACCCGGCATTTTGTATGCATAAAATTCTGCTGGAAGATGGGCACAAACCTTCCAGATAACACCAAAGAAGGCTGAACCCAATATGAAGGAAGTGGTGAAGAAAGAAATCATTAAGTGGTTAGATGCGGGAATCATCTTCCCCATCTATGATAGCAACTGGGTTAGGTGTTCCTAAGAAGGGAGGAATGATGGTGGTGAAAAATGATAACAATGAACTGATCTCTACACGAACCGTCACAGGCTAGAGAATTTGTATGGTTTACAGGAAACTAAACTTGGCCACCCGGAAAGACCACTTCCCACTTCCCTTCATTGCTCAGATGCTTGACAGACTGGCAGGGAGGTCCTACTTTTGTTTTCTCGATGGGTACTCAGGGTACAATCAGATATCCATTGCACCAGAGGACAGAGAGAAGACCTCATTCACCTGCCCTTATGGGATTTTTGCATTTCGGAGGATGCCATTCGGCCTATGAAACGCACCTTCCACTTTCCAAAGGTGCATGATGGACATATTCACATACATGGTGGAAGATATAATGGAGATGTTCATGGATGATTTCTCAGTAGTGAGAAATTCATCCGATGAGTGCCTTAAGAATCTGATCAGAGTGTTGAAAAGGTGTATCGAGACTAACCTGGTACTCAATTGGGAAAAGTGTCATTTCATGGTACAAGAGGGTATAGTCTTGGGACACTTGGTATCAAGAAAGGGCATTGAGGTGGATCGTGCAAAAGTTGATGTGATAGAAAAAGCTTCCACCACCCACATCTGTCAAAGCAATCAGGAGCTTCCTCAGGCAAGCCGATTTCTACCGGAGATTCAAAAAAGACTTTTCCAAAATTGCTAACCCTCTATGTAAATTGCTAGAAAAAGATCACCCTTTCGTGTTTTTTGATGATTGCAGGGTAGCATTCGAGGAATTGAAGAAGAGACTTGTCACATCACCTATCATTGTTTCCCCCTACTGGGAGCAACCATTCAAGCTAATGTGTGATGCAAGTGACTATGCAGTGGGAGCAATGCTAGGACAACGGAAAGATAAAATCATGCACCCAATTTACTAAGCAAGTAGAACGTTGAGTGGAGCCCAGCTGAACTACACTGTGACTGAAAAGGAGATGATGGCAGTAGTGTTTGCGTTTGACAAGGTCATATCGTACCTGATTGGCTCTAAGGTAATTGTCTATACTGATCATGATGCTCTCAGGTACCTGATCGAAAAGAAAGAGGCCAAACCGCACCTGTTTCGTTGGGTGCTGCTGCTGCAAGAGTTTGGCTTGGAAATTCGTGACCGTAAGGGCACGAAAAATCAAGTTGTTGATCACTTATCGTGACTGGAAGGAGCTGACAAAGCAGTTGAGGTAGAGGATATTCTGGGAACCTTTCCAAACGAGAAGCTACTCACCACAAGCCTTGAGGAAGTGCCATGGTATGCATACATTGCAAACTACTTGGCAAGCGGTATAGTTCCCTATGACCTTTCCTCTGTGCAAAAGAAAAAGTTTTACCGTGATTGCCGCATGTATTACTGGGATGAACCTTATCTGTTTTGGATTTGTGTTGACAATATGATTCAGAGGTGTGTCCCCGAGATAGAACAACCTTCTGTTTTGCAGGCATGTCACGCATCAGCATATGGCGGACATTTTGGAGGAGTCAGGACGGCCACGAAAGTTCTAGAAGCAGGTTTCTACTGACCAACTGTGTTTAAGGATGCACATATATAGGTCAAGGGCTGTGATGAATGCCAGCGAACCGGGAACATTTCCCGTCGCCATGAGACGCCCATGAACCCCATTTAGGAAGTTGAAGTGTTTGATGTTTGAGGAATAGACTTCATGGGTACCTTTGTCAGTTCCTATGGCAATAAGTACATACTTGTTGCTGTAGATTATGTGTTCAAATGGGTGGAAGATGCAACACTCCCTACCAATGATGCAAGGGTGGTGGTTGGGTTTTTGAAGAAGAATATATTCACCCGTTTCGGCACCCCGAGGGCCATAATCAGTGACGGAGACACTCATTTTTGCAATCGAACCTTCGAGAAATTGCTGGAGAAGTACGATTTACGCCACAAGGTGGAAACTCCATACCATCCTCAGACCAGAGGGCAGGTAGAAGTGTCAAATAGAGAGATAAAGAGTGTGTTGACCAAAACTATGAATGCCACAAGAACAAACTGGGCGAAAACGTTAGATGACGCACTCTGGGCTTATATAACTGCTTTAAAAACACCAATTGGCATGTCACCATACAAGTTGGTGTTTGGGAAGGCTTGTCACTTGCCAGTGGAGCTCGAGCATAGAGCTTGGTGGGCACTGAAACAACTGAATCTAAACATGGAGGCTGCGGGGACGAATAGAGTCACGGAATTGCATAAACTGGATGAGTTCTGATGTCTTGCTCTTGAGAGAACAAGTTTATACAAAGAGAGAATTAATAGGTTGCACGACAAGAACATTATTGAGCGAAATTTCAAACTCGGAGATATGGTGTTGCTTTACAATTCAAGATTAAGGCTATTTACGGGTAAACTCAAGTCACAATGGTCTGGAAAATTTCGTGTGGTTCAAGTGCTCCCTTCAGGTGCTATAGAGATTGCCTCAGAGAAAGACTCTCGCACGTTTAGAGTCAATGGGCACAGATTGAAACCATATATGGGCATGGATGAAGTAAAAGAAGTGTCAGTGACCCATTTGACTGACCCCCAGAGGTCGAGCGAACCTTAAATGCGCCCATTTACGTCATGCCGCAACGTTAAATCGGGTGTTGAATGGGAGGCAACCCATTGAATTGGTGTACTCATCGTGCCGCGACGTTAAATCAAGCGCTTCTTGGGAGGGAACCCATGTTTTCTTTCTTCTTTTTTTTTGCTTTGTTGTTGTACTTGATGTGTATGATACTAACCCATTTATTAGTGTATAGGGCAATATTGGTGCATATTGGGAGAAGTGGGTGTCAAGAACCAACTCCGTAAAGGTAAAAACTTGATAAAAACAAAAACAATCCGGAGGTCCGTCATCACGACCGCGGTGGGACCGCGATAGGAGCGCAGTGAAACAAGCATATTCTGCCCCCCAGCACCGCGAATGCGTTTGGGACGCGGTCTGGGTGCGGTAAATCCCATACATTTTGTTCTCTCTTACAGCGAACGCGGTCCGAGCGCGGACCGGGCGCGGTGGAATGCTGTTATTCTGCCCCGACACACCAGGTAAGTTGTAAAAAAAATTATTTTATTTTATTTCCTTTTTCTTTTTCTCTTCTAAACCCATTAAAACTAAACCTACCCCCTACCCGCCCCCCACTTCCCCCAGTCCCCTTCTTACTCTAACTCTCAAACCCCTCACGCCTCTTCTTCTTCTCACAAATCCCCCTCTCACGAATCCTCACTTCCGCGTCCCCTCCTACCCAATCTCCCTTCCCCTACAAATTTCTCCTTTTTTCCCCTCTCTCAACTCTACAAGTCTCAGGTATGTCATGGTTTCTCTCTCTCTTCTTCTTTCCTTCTCTTATGCAATTTTAATTTTAGATTTGTTGTAGTATCTAGAGTAAAAAGTTTGGATTTCTTTTCTTCTTTTTAGTTGGTAATGTGTAGAATATGGTAGAGAAGAGCATGATGTTGTTGTGTGAAGTTGATTGTGGTGGGGTGGAGTTTGTGTAGTGATTGTGGTTGTTTTGGGGGGAGAGTTTGTACTTCCATGGTCTAATTGTATTAAATCATAGTTCCATGCACACTAGGTGCTTGTGAAATTGCCCCATTGAGCTGTAATTGCTAATATGACCATGGCGGTGGCGAAGTCTGAGTAACTACCCAGGGTTCACACAACCCAAACCATTACTAATAGTAGCCCTTGTTTTGTCAAGTACAATGCATCAATCATGGAAAATGCCACGGGTTCCTCTGCCAGTGGGCCAGGAGGTTCATCCAGAGCTCGAGCTCAGGCTAGTTCGAGCCAGTTTGACAGTACCCGGTTTGTCTCCAAAGAGGCTCAAGATAGATTCAATGCAATTCATCCAAGAAGTCAGTGACTGAAGTGCACATTGACAGGGCTGCCTTGCGAGTTCAATGCCCACAGATCTACGAAGAATTGAGGAGACGTCAGCTGGACATCTTCTTTGATGAGCTGAAAGAGGGTAATGTAATGATGGTAAGGGAATTCTATGCTAATTGCCCAGACGATGTTGATACAGTGGTCACGGTACGAAACACCGGTGTGAATGCGTCTCTTAAGTCCATCCGTCGAGTGTACAAGTTACCGGTCTTCACCGAGGGAGACAGACTATTACCAAGATTATCAAAAGCCACATGTCACGTGAAACCTTTTCATTCAAACAATCTGTGTGGCTGGCAAGGATCCCATATGGATAAACCCGAGAATGACCCTAAACTCCCAATCTCTCACTTGGGAGTCTAAGTGTTGGTTAACAATCATCAATAGTCGTCTGCTGCCATCCGGCAATACCACAGATGTTAATGCGCCAAGAGCAGTGGCGATTTGGTGTTTGGTGAATCACCACGATATTGATGTTGTCAGGCTCATTCAGGATGAAATGTTCATTCTCTCCAAGGAGACAAACAAAGGGTTCTACTTCCCTTCCCTGGTCACCAGGCTGTGTTGCGCTTCACAAGTTCCTGAAAATCCCATAGTAGATGGGAAGGTGCCATTAAAAGCCCCGTTCAGGGTTGGGAAAGAGCACGTTGTGGGTGATGAGGATGATGATGATGATGATGCCGATGATGATGATGACGAGGGGGATATGCATGCCGCTGCCCCACCAGTGCAGGTTGCTGATGAGGCGGGCCCATCACAGGCCCTTCGGAGTACCCGGTTGTCAGCCTTGGAACAGGATATGGCTGGCTTACACACTTCAGTCAATGACCTGAGTACTAGAGTTGACACTTTATCTACTCAAAGTGCTAGGTCAGAGAAGAAAATCATGGGCTGGCTACGGGCACTAGGACGAGCATGTCACCTCGATCCAGGAACCGTCTCCGATCAGGACTGAGCACCAGGGAAGTCTCCTTACCTTACTATGCTTTAATTTCTTTGTCATGGGGACATGCCAAATCTTTAAGTGTGGGGTGGGGGATGGTTGTTGTT
Organism: Nicotiana undulata; assembly: GCA_005239495.1. Classification (NCBI taxonomy): domain Eukaryota; kingdom Viridiplantae; phylum Streptophyta; class Magnoliopsida; order Solanales; family Solanaceae; genus Nicotiana; species Nicotiana undulata. The sequence continues at coordinate 9,677 of ML243998.1, read as the reverse complement.
GTTGTAAACTTGTATAGATTTGTTTGGTAGTTTGGTTTGCTGTTAATTAACTTCGACTTGGCCCGAAGACGGACACCTCGACGAGCCTCTTAAGGAACTTAAGTCGAACAAAAAAAAATATAAAATAAAAAGATTTTCTTTTATTAGGTAGTGTATCAAATCCCCCTTGGTTTTTCTTTAAACCACGGTTCTTTTCCAAGGGTTTTCATTTGAACCGGGTGTAGTTAGTTTTTTTATTTTTTAGTTTAGGAATTTTTGGGCGAGGAAAAAATAGATATAGGATCCCTTAACTCCATGGTACCTTGAATATAGATTGCTTTAGTGTGACACTTAGGCTCATTAGTGACTCTAGCAATAAAGCCTTAAATTGTGTGTTCTTGATTTGGCTTAAGCACCTTGAGAAGAGTGTCTGATGGTCCTAACTAAATTGAGTCATGTGCCATGTGTGAGTGAGGCTTTGTGTATTCTGTGCTAACATTCAATGCCTAAAACTTGCCATGTGTGTACGAAGTGAAATGGTAGTCTTATTTGGTCTAGAAAGTGATATAGGCTTTTCTTTGCTAAACCTATCTATGTATGTTTTCACCCACCTGATTGTATATATCCTAGTTAACCCCTTTGAGCCTGTAATCCTGTTTCTTTGGCAACCACATTACAAGCCTTACCCAAGTTTTGAATTGTCTATCTTTTTGAACCCTATCACCTCTTAGAAGTACTTGAATTGTGATGAATATGGAAAAGTTAAAGTGTGGGGTGGTTGGTTGGGCTTTTGAGTGGAACTAAGAAGATATGAAAAAAAAGGTGCACTGTGTGATAAGAAATACTAGAAGCCACCAGAATTGGGGGAAAAAAGAGACTGAGCTGAATAACTTTTAAAGAATAAGTCTCAAAATGGTGGTGGCTTTTGAAAGAAAAAGTGTCCTTAAAGAAGGGAGGGGTTTAACTCAATGATGTAAAGGTGGAATTAAGGTTTGACAAAGGTATGGGCTTAAAAGTGAACAATGTAATGAAGTGCTTAGGGAGGTGTAGTCACTATACCCATATGTATCCTACCCGCCCCGCAGCCAACATTACAACCAAATAAAGTCCTACTTGATTCTAGACCGAATGAGCTCGATTAGTTGAGTATTACACTAGGGGCAAGCCTATGGTGCGCTTTTTGTGGCATAAGAATTTATTTCTAAGGGTGAGTGAAATCTATTTGAATTCCTTAGTGTGTGAATTATAATGACTATGACACGAGTCTCTTTTGTGGTGAGTAGGCACGTGATTCATGAAGGGAAGGTAAGTCTGGACCTCTGACTGAGAGTTGGAGAGTCGGTTAGGGATATTACGTGGCTAGAGAGCGAGTCCACTCTTGAGGTTAGGATGTTACGCTAAGGTAGCCTATCAATGTAAATTATTAAGTTACCCAGTGATGATTAGGCCTATAAAGTGTGGTTTTGTTGCTAGAGGACTAGCAACGGTTTAAGTGTGGGGTGTTGATAGTAGCCTATATTATGCAATGTAGATGCTATTTATGCTCTGAGTTAACCATACTTTATTGATGTTTTAAGTGCTAAATGATAACAAAATGCTCTAATTGAGGTTTTTATGCTGTGCAGGAGCTACTCCGAGTTAGGAGGATGATGTAGAGTGTTTTGGAGTCAAGTATGTAGATACAAGGCCAATCGAGAAGCACCCAGATGAAAACGAGCAAGAAAAAGCGAAGAAAAACTGGACAATAGTCCACCGCGACCGCGGTCGGGACGCGGCTGGAACGCAGTGGGTCAAGTGCGAGAAACAGAATATGTTAAATTGACCGCGGTTGGCACCGCGATCGCGGTCGAGTGTGAATCTGCCAGAAAGTCCAGGGGTAAAAGTGTAAATCGTGGAAAACTTATCATAACCCTATATAAACTCAACAAACTCTCCCAAGTTAAGGTTAAGCTTGTTTTTAGACTCAATTGGAGGCAAGAACAAGTGTGAGAAGATCAAGACACCATTAGAGTTTTTCATTCTTCTTTCTTTTTCTCATTAGTTGTGAATCATGAATTATTTTATGGCTTTATGTTGTTTTATCATGAGTAGATAAGCATTTAGTCTAAGGTTTTGATGGAACCTATTGAAGGATGAAATTCTTGCTATGTTAATATAGATTTGCCAAGTTTAATCTTTATTTGTTCAACTATGTTCTTGTTGTAGTTAATTGAAGAATCCTCAATTAGTTGTGCCTATTTAATATGTATTACTCAGGATAGAGTGCATATTTAGGTAGTTGTTGAACAACATCACTCCCGACATATGTGAGAATCAATAACCAAGGGTTTAAAGGTGGGATTAGGGATAACGAAACCTTGGGTGCGATCTAAGTGAGTTGTAATTAAAGCCAGCTAGCGTAACTTGGGAGAGCATGTCTAGTAAATTGTCGTAATTACTCGGGAGATATTTACGGTAGTAAGAGTGCTCATGATCGATAGAGAAGATTAGGCAAATTTATATGAAACATAGCAGGAAGGGATTCCAACAATAGGGGAAACCATAACCTTAGATCATTCTCATTATTGTTTACTAACCAGTCTTAGTTAGCTTCTAGTTAATATAGTTTCATTAAGTAATAGTTAGTAGAAAAACAACTAATTGTTATCTAAAATATCTTGGAATTTGATTACGTGGAACTGAGTGAGTCTGATAACGGTAATTGGTAGGTTAATTCCCTGTGGGATTCGACTCTGGACTTAATATCCAGAATATATTGACAACGACCGCTTTGTCCTTTTTATAAGACATAGTTGGGCGTGATCAGAACACTTGTTTGCATCACGTGTGTTTAACTATAGAGATTTAGCACAGGGGCAAGGTCCGTCTAGGAAAGGTGCCCCCCGTAATTAAAGACCGTCTTGTTACATCTTATGTGTTACTTGCTCATTGTTTGACGGGGTTGCATGATGTTAAGCTTCTAGAATAGGAAAAGAAATTTAAAAAAAACAAGAGAGAGGAAAGCAAAGAGTGTAACTCACCAACTCTTGTTTAAATCCCGGTATTTGGAAAAATCAAAGCATGTCTGATTTTATTGAAAATGATGAAAAAGGGCTTGAAATTTTGAAAAGCATCCCCATTTTTTAAAAAGTCCCCCTAACCATGCGGGTCTGATTCTCACTAGCCGTGAGATACATGGAAAACCTTCATCAGGTCTGGTCCTTAATTTTCAAGAGAAAAGGGATTGAACTTATACACGGATCCATAGAAGGAGAAATTCAAACTAGGTTCAATTAAAGAGATACAAGGGAATAACCCTACACTCGCCAAGGAGTGCCAATTCTCTAAACAACACAACCTAATAAAATATTTAAATCTATTTAACTAAGAGTAGAAATGACTTAAATAACCACAGTCCATAAAAGAATAATCGTCTTGAGTCTTGTTGTCTTCCTTATAAATAGTCGTTTAAGCTCGTTTTAAATTTTAAAGTCTTCCTTCCATGAACCCCTACAACACTCTAAGGTCTTGATGGATGCATGGTTGGCTCCAAATCTATGATAGTCATTCCTTCTTTCTTTAAAATAATTCGCCTTCAATAATTCAAACCTTGCACATTATGGATGAGAATTAATAAAAATATAACAAACTCATCAAAAGGTATGACCAAGATAAATCAAACATAAGCTTATGCATCCAATACAACCATTGATCTATAATATATTCATCCTTAAGCACATAAACACCTAGAAACAAATTTGTAACTTTCCAAAACAAAAGCACACATTAAAGATCAATGCAGTGGTCATGAAATTCAAGAGAGATCAAATTCTCCAACATAAGTAAGACATACTTGTGAGCACCTAATTTTTGACCATATTCGAATTTATTATCACTTATTAGTATTTAAATATCTTTTGAATTTAATCTACATATTTTAGCTTTTGTTTTACCTTTTTATATATTTTACTTAAGAAAATTTAAATGATAAAAAAGATAGTCACGTTTTTAGTTTACAAAGAAAGAAAAGCTCCCAAAAATACAGTTTTATTTACTTTAGTGCAATTTCTAAGTTAGAGGCTTTCAACAAATAAAAATTGAGTATGTCGTAATTTTGCTTTGTTATTTTTTGACTTTGTAGGAATTAATTTTATTTTGTTTATTATCAAGAAAAGAAACATGGCTCCTTCATTCACTTGCTCATGAACTCGCAGCTTCGCCAGAAGCGACGAGAGGGGGCTGAAAGAAAAAATGCAAGAATGTCGTTTGGCAAAGATTCTTTTATCTCTTTTGATAACAAATTGTTGCCCACCCAGGACCACAAGTCACTAGGGGTGTGCATTCGATTTATCGATTCGATTTTACCCTTATCGATAATTACTTATCGATTATCGATTTGTACATATGCTTATCGTTATCGTTTCAATAAGGTTTCGATTTTTTCGATTTCGATTTATCGATTTTTGGGGCTTATCGATTCGGCTATCGATTACACCAATAAGAAAATTTACGGGATTTTACGGAAAGTATATCGCTATAAACACGCCTAACTAATATGGACAAAAAGAAGCTAAAATAAGACGTATGGACAAAAAGAAGCTAAAATAAGACGAACACCGTTTATAACATAAAAATTGTGTCAACAAGCACATGCAACGAAACTAAAGTAAGGGATCAAATGTATGCCACCAACACTCCAAATGTAAGGGATCAAATGTACGCCACCAACACATGCAACAAAACTAAAGTAAGGTATATTTGTCTTTAACTATACACAAGTGTATCACTGTCCCAAATATTCACTTCATGGTCCATACTTGGGCAGAGGATAAACCAACTGCTCAGGGTAATAGTCGTCTTTTTATTCCAACTTCGTCTAACTTGTTGGCATTGTTCTGTCTGCAGAAACAACGCAAGAAGCTCGCTGAAAAGATTGACCAGCTGAATTCGGCGATTGATGACATTTCCACTCAGTTGAGTTCAGATGACACGCCAAACGAAGCCGTTGTGAACTCAGATGATGTTAGTTGTTGTATAAGAACATTTTTATCTTAATGTCAAAGTCAGCAGAGAACATTGAATACATTCTGGGAATATTCTTAGTTTAGTTTTAGTGTTTTTGGTATTTGCTACTATTATATCTTATCGGTTTATCGATAAACTGATAATCGAAGAGGGAAAAATCGAAATCGAAATCGATAACTCGATAAGGAAAATTTCGAAATCGAAATCGATAAATCGATAAACCGATAACAAATAATCGATTCGATTTATCGATAAACTGATTCGAATACACACCCCTACAAGTCACAAAAAGAAATTTTCTTCAGATTTTCTTTGCGCAAATCTTGGAGAGCAATTCATCCAGATAGGCACAATAGGAATTTTCATTCACTGACACTTTATTCCCCGCCAATCATATTTACACACACTCGTATCTTCCTACTAACTTTCTCTCCCTCATCTCTTTGGCTTATAAAATCACACACATATTCTATACTATATAGATAGAGGTGGAGAACACCCGAAAGAAGGAACAAGCTTGGCAAAGAAGGAACAAGCTTGGTAAAGAAGGAACAAGCTTGGTAAAAATAGAGCTTCCTTCTTATTCTTACCCATCTCCATGGTGGCTGAAAATTCAGCAATTTTCAGCCATGGAACCTACTACAAATCACCATTTTTAAAACCATAGACCTTCATTTAATTGTGTAGCTCGTCACTATCTTCAGTCCTTTTATCTAGTATTGTTACTTACTGAGTTGGTTGTACTCACGCTACACCTTGCACTTCGTGTGTAGAGCTAGGTGTTCCCGGTCATAGCGGGTGTTGATACTTGAGCAGCTGATCTAGGAGACTATCGAGGTAGCTGCATGGTATTCGCACGCCCTGACTCTTCTTCATTATATTTATTTGCATTTCAGTTCCCTAGACATTGTAGTTAACCGTTTCCTGGTATAGATGCTCATGTACTCGGTGACACCCCCATTTTCGGAACGATTTGTATTACATTGTGGATTTATTTATGTTTTTAAAAGGTTTCATAAATATTAATTGTTTTCGTATAATTTTTAAAGCTTTTTAATGTGTTGAGATAGTTAAGTAGTGGTTTGCCTAGTTCCACGATAGGCGCCATCACGACAGTTGGTTTTTGGGTCGTGACACCATCTTACTTCATTATGCTACTATTAAATTGCAATTCAAAACAATATTGTGTTTAGAAATTCTAGTGTGTTCAGTAGTGCTTATGACTTCGTACTACATGCTTTGGAAAATGTATAACTATTGGCCGCTTACGGCTATGTATGTCATTGAATGGATTTTAACTAATGATTAAATATTTCAATTCTGTTACTAAATCAGCATGTGTTAGCATACGTAGTCTTAGAGATGAGGTGCCATCACGTCATCCTAAGGTGGAAAATTTGGATTGTGACAAATAATCCAGGTGATATTAGAAGCGTTCCAATTCAAGATACCAAGAGACGAAACTTAAAGCGAATCATATAGAAATCATACTCAGAAGTTCACGGTTATTTTCAGATTGCTAAAATTTTAAATATTTACTGTTGGTAATGTTAAAATGTTAGTTATTTCAAGTTACTTTTTTTCAAAGAAAACATTAATAAGATATCTTTCAAAAGTGTTGTAGTTTCTCATTGTGTCGATATGTGGCTGCTGGTATTAACCATTAATATTGAGCTAAAGGAAGTAATAACATTTATTAGCATATAGAATCTCTTTATCATGATAATGACCGAATTTACGTAGTAAGGATGACATGAGAACCTAAATCTATCTCTAACGAAAGTTCAAGTACTAAGATATTTGTAGAGTAAAGATCTTCTTATATTGAATTAGATAAATGTGATTAACATTCACCATTATATATGTATATTTGACTTTTCAACTTAGGAAAAAAAAATCATCTCGTATACTTCATTCTTTATCCCCAAAATTAAAAGATAAAAAAAAACAAAAAAACGACAAGAGAAGAACGAATTTGATATAGAAGGTTCTTTTAAACTGATCAAATTAGCTTTTAAATTTTTTTTAGTGTTTGACAAAGTCAAAAAATACTTAAAATAGCCACGAGCAAAAAGCCACTTTTCTAAAAAAAATTGCTGAAAAAGTCACTTTTTTAAAATATTATTTTTTAGCTTAAAAACCCAAACTGGTGCTCCTTCTCTCTCTTCTCTGTCTCTCTCTTATTAGTTTCCCTTCTAGAGTAAGGTATATACATCTCCCTTGCTTCTTATTCGTCAGTTTCGCCAATGATTCATCATTTCTTTCCAAATGCAGACAAATGCAATGGTTCTGGAAATCTCGAGAACGTATCCAATCATGTCTTTGCAGAGCCCCTATATATATACACACACTTGCATTGCATGCAGGTGTCTGTTTGGGTTTGCATCTGATTGGAAATAAGCATGGCAAAGAAGTCTGAAGAATTATCAGAATACTTATCAGATGATGTGGAAGCCAATCCAAGTAGCGATAGCCTTATTATGAGTGATGATGAAGAAGAAACTGCTGATGACGAGGGTCAAATATCACCATTTTCTTCTCAGCAATGGCCCCAAAGTTTCAGGTTAATACTTCACTTCACTTCCCATAACTTTATTGCTTATGTTCCATTCAAACTCCGGTGTCTTATAGTTTGTGTTTCAGTTTTATGGACCAAACATTGTGTGTCAATTTGGGATAACAACTGTAAAAGGGAAAAAAGGATTTAATGAGAATCCTATGTTATGTAGCAGGAACTTGTTTAGATAAAATTGTTGCTTTCTATCAACCTTAGTTCTTAGCGACACAATACACTTCAACATGGTAACGAATGGAATTATTCCTTTTTTCTACCTGACTGATATTCTGCTTCAGCTGTGCATTTTAGTCCTTGATTAGAATTCCTTACTAGCATCTTGTTTGAGTCAATAGTTTCAAAAATATTTGGCATGTTAGAAGAAAAAATATCTAATAGGTTAAGGTTAACGAGCTACTTTGCGTGAGTGGTGGGTTTACATAACAGAGAGATTGGAAAAACTGCGGATTAGTTCTTGGGCCCATACTCACCATTATATGTTAGCACCTCCTGTTTTTCCCTTCCAAAGAATTTATTCTGACCTGAGGTGGTCACTTGTATTGGTGTGGCGATATATGGTCTGGATGATGTAGGATGGGACATCGGTGATTAGAATAAAGCTCCGATGTTAGTCTCGACGCCGTATGTGACGTACTTTTGGAAATCATGTTTAGAAAAGGTTGAAAAGGGTTTGGGATGTGAGGCCAAATTTGCAAGTTGTGAAATTAAAGGTGTGTGAGAGTCTTGACACACGGGAGGGATAGCCTAATAGAGAAGGCCATTCTGAGGTTGAAATTTCGAGCCAACGATTCATCAAGAGAGAGAAGTGGGAGAAGCTAACATAGGCTCCTAGTTTTTTTCTTTATTTCTTTTGGATTGGGGTTTGGGGGGTGGGGGGGTGGGGGTGGGGGGTGGGGGGGAGGAGTGGGAATTTGGTTGGGCTTTACCAGTTCATCAAGAAAAGGAAAAAAGTATGTGCCTATGGGGAGGGTCTGAGGGCTTATTGATGTGTGTTTGAAGTTAGGAGCTAATCAGCTAGCCTGAGAAAAGAACCACTTCTTTTCTGTAGCTTTGGTGACAAACGAGCGAGTTTAGATCTCCACTATGAAACAAGTTTATCTTTATATCAGATGCTTACTTTGATTAGAAGAATGGGAGAGAAAGTTTCTTATGTTGTTCGTATGTATGATAACAGAGAGACAATTGACTCATATACGATTGCCGCATCACCAAGTTTTGGACTCCTACGACTTGGATCCAGTATTATATCTGAAGTCGATAGTAGAGAGTTCTTGGACTCGGATGTGAAGACACATCTACTCGCTGAAAAGGAAAAAGTTCATGAGCAAAATGTCGTGGATGGAATCTTAGTAGGAAAGGCATCTTGGTCAGAGAAGGCTTCTTCATTGCATAAGCAACTGGTTGGGGAATTACCAATTTCCTATGGATGCAGCTTAACTCAGACTATATTCAATGGTAAGAAAAACCTTAATGTTGTTCAGAGTCTTTTCTTCTTTTATATCAGTAATTCAGTATCTTGACAATCTGAACGAGCAGGATGAAACAACTTCCAGTGAATGGCTTTACTATGGGCTATACCTGACAATCTACCTAGGAGGGAGATCTTAGGATTTTGAAATCAGAAGTGCTGAATCTACTAATAAGTGATAATCTGAGATTAATCTCTTTTTATCTGTTTTAGGTGTCAATGTCATGGCTGGAGTTGGACTGCTCTCTACTCCTTATACAGTGAAAGAAGCTGGTTGGGCTAGTTTGTTAGTGTTGGTAATTTTTGCAGTTATATGTTGGTACACAGCTTCTCTTATGAGGCATTGCTTCAACAGCAGGGAAGGAATCACAACCTATCCCGATATTGGAGAAGCTGCATTTGGAAAATTTGGACGCCTTATTATATCTGTGAGTTAGTTTAATCAGTAGTTGTTTGATCCTATGCGCAGTCAGTTCCAAGTTTCAGAAGTTTAATCTACAGTTGTTTGATGCCTTGATCCTATGTGCAATCAGTTCCAAGTTTCAGCTATGGAACTCTAGTGGATGAGTAACTTTAAGATTTACCTCTTGTGAGAATACACGAGAAAATATCTTTTTATTTCCTACCTACAATGATACAATGACCCCTATA
>ML243997.1:78921-114411 GCA_005239495.1 Nicotiana undulata | reverse complement strand
TGAGTTATCCAACAAGTAAGGTGAGTTTACTGCTCTATTTAATCCATTTTTATGCTGTAAATTCATGGTAATTCGTTTTATACTTGTAAGAAATCACGGGACGGTGATCGGAAGCCGTGAGTTCGAGTTATTCACTTGTAGCGGACTATTTTGCAGACTGTTTTATGTTGATGTTGGGCTGCGTGTTTTACTACTGTATTGTGGGGTTTTTGAGGAGGAATGGTGTGAAGAAAAACCATATAGATGTAGGGTTGTGGGCTGGTCATTCGTCGTAACATTTCTGGGTCATTTGACACGACTACGGTGGTCGTCTTATGTATGAAGTTAATAGGTTGTGTGTGGACTATTTTGGGAGGCTCAATTTGATTATTATTGGTGTTGTTTGGGTTGTTTGGTGATTGTTTTAACTTGTGTGAAGTCATATATATAGGGGAGGTTCTGTCTGTTTCATCGTAAAATAGGTTGTGGTCGATACACAATAGTTATGACGCTTAAATGATAACGATAGTGTCGTTTCTCTTATTGTAGACTAAGGAGCCGTGACAATTGCATAGATTGATATTGGGGCAGTATATACAAGGTATGTGAGGCTAGCCCTTTCCTTCTTTTTCACGACTCCGATTGTACATAATGCAATGAACGAGCTTCCAAAGATACTCTACTCTTAGAAGCTAGCAGTACTTACATTGTTTCCCTTCTTATGGAACAATTGATGTTAAGGTTGGTTCTCTTATTCTTATGTTATCGATGTTGTTAGTACTTCCTGATTCTTATAATATTCTCGATGAAGAGTTATCCCTAATGATGTGTACGGAGAATATCGACCTTACGTCACTCCGTAATGTTCAGAACATGATTCTAATGAGTCCTGCATGCATTTTATATGTATCTATTTTAATCTACCGAGCCGCGCTATAGACGGCCGGGTATGGAACCTATTGTGCAATCACTGATTAGTTGGGTTTACCGAGTCCTATTTGAGGCCGGGTATTATATGATAATGATGATGCCCACAGAGGCGAATGTTCTATGATGATGATGATGCCCACAGAGGCGGATGTTTTAAAAGATTATGTATATATATGTATCATGCATTTCATGTTACTGTCTCTTAGAAGCACTCAGATGTTACAGGTTGTATCTTCTCTACCTCTCTTTACATTATTGTTCATATTTATATTGACCAGCCTTACATACTTAGTACATTACTCGTACTGACGTCCTTTTTATTTGTGGACGCTGCATGTCGTGCTGCAGGTCCTGATAGATAGGTAGACGAAGTTCCCCCACCACAGTAGGCTTTCCAATTCAGCGGTTATAGGCGAGATCCCTTCTCCGTACTTGCTGTGGTCTTGGTATGCATTTTTTATATAGATATTATGGGTATGTCGAGGCCCTGTTCCGAGTTTCATTACTTATGCTCCTTTAGAGGCTCATAGACATGTGTCGGCTTATGTATAGTTTGGTATGCCTTGTCAGATGTTTTTTGTTGTATAGTCTTTCATGGAAGCGTGGCAGCTCCTAACTTATATGTAGTTTCTTGGAAGTCTTTTTATCCCATGTTATGCATGTTCATTCCATTATCTTTCATTGTTTTGCGTTCATAATCCATATCTACCATTTATATTGATCCCGTCGGCCCATAAAGATAATAAGAGGATTAGATAGAATGTACGTAGGTGCTCGGCAGGTATGGCCCGAGTACCAGTCATGATCCTCCAGTTTGGGTCGTGAGAAACTTGGTATCAGAGCATGTCTGTCCTAGGGGTTGTCTATGAGCCGTGTCTAGTAGAGTCTTGATTATGGATGTGTAGCGCGCCACATTTATAATCAGGAGACTACGTGACATCTAGGGTTGTTACCTTCTTCCTAAATCTAGATCGTGCGTAGAGTTGAGTCTTTAGTGTTGTATCTAATATTAACCTTGTTTTCTTTCAACGATGCCTTCAACTAGGAAGCAAGCGATTAGTAGACGACTTGATATAGCTGCGGGAGAGGGTAACGGTCAATGGCCTCAAGACAGAGCAGTCCAAAGTGAGGCTCAGAGTGAGATGCCGTCTCATACCTCATCTAGTCCGTCCCATCCAGAGGATATTAGGAGGAACCCAGCACCACCAGTTCCTCCGTCTGGCCCTACAGAGCAGGATATGCGGAGTGCGGTGCAATTGTTGACTTGCTTGGTTGCTGCTCAGGCTCAGAGGTAGAATACCAGTGTTGTTGATAAACCGGATAGTATGAGAGTTCATGATTTTATTAATCTAGACCCTCCAGTGTTTACCGGCAGACCCCAAGGAGGACCCATAGGCTTTTATTCACCAGGTTCATCGTACACTATGGGTTATGCATGCTACAGATACAGAGGCAGTAGAGTTGGCTTCTTATCGGTTACGGGATTTAGCAGTTTTCTGGTATGATAGTTGGGAGAGATCCAGGGGTCTGAATGCCCCTCCAGCTGTGTGGAAGGAATTTTCTGAGGCCTTTCTTCGTCACTATTTGCCCGTTGAGATACGACGAGCTAGAGCTGATAAGTTCTTGAACCTTAGACAAGGTAATATGAGTGTGCGAGAGTATAGCATGCAGTTTGATTCTTTAGCAAGGTATGCTCCTCATATGGTGGCCGAGATGAGTGATAGGGTGCATATGTTCGTGAACCGGTTGGGACCACATCTGATAAATGAGTGCACGACAGCCTCCTTGGTGGAGGGCATGGATATTTCTCGTATTCAGGCTTATGCTCAGACCCTAGAGGATCGTAAGCTCCAACAAAGGGCAAATAGGGAGCAGGATAGGGGCCAGCATAAGCGGGCAAGGTTTGTGGGGTATTCTCATGACTTCAGAGGTAGTGTTAGGCCCCAATTTTCGAGGAGTTCGGCGCCGCCTGTAGCTAGTGCTCCTCAACAGTTTCAGAGGCCTCAGTATGATTGATTTACCTATTCTGGTCCAGGTTAGAGTTTGCGGGCATCCGACTCGCAATATCATAGGGATACTAGTCAGACGAGACTCCCAACACCCCGTTGTGTTCAGTGTGGCAAGGCCCACTTTGGACTGTGCCGTCGAGGTTCAGATGCGTGCTATTCTTGCGGACAGCCTGGCCATATGAAGCGTGATTTTCCTAACAGAGAAGGTGGTGGTATGGCTCAACCAACTGGATCAGTGTCTGGTTCTTCATCATCGGTTCGAACTCCAGCATGGGGTTTTCAGCAGTCGACAGGTCGTGGTAGACGTAGAGGTGCAGTGCCGAGTTCGAGTGGTGCTCAAAATCAAACCTATGCTCTAGTAGGTCGACAGGATCTCGAGTCGTCTCAGGATGTTTTTACATGTATATTGTCTGTGTTTTCTTATGATGTATATGCATTGATTGATCCGAGGTCTACATTATCATATGTTACACCTTTTGTGGCTAATAAATTTGGCGTTGAACCTGAATTGATAAGTAAACCACTTGCGGTATCTACTCCGATAGGAGATTCTGTGATTGCTAGAAGGGTATATAAAGGTTGCACAGTGATGATTTGTAGTCGTCAAACCTCGGCGAATTTATTTGAATTAGAAATGGTTGATTTCGACGTGATAATGGGAATGGACTGGTTGGCCTCATGCTATGCAAATGTTGATTGTCGTACGAAGATGGTTAGGTTTCAATTTCCTAATGAACCCGTCATCGAATGGAAAAGGAACATTGCTACGCCGAAAGGTAGGTTTATTTCCTATCTTAAGGCAGGGAAGACGATCTCAAAAGGGTACATTTATCATCTCGTTCGCGTAAGGGATGCGGAGACGAAGCCGCCTACTCTACAATCAATCCCCGTGGTCAACGAATTTCCAGATGTTTTCCCAGATGAACTTCCAGGCCTTCCTCCCGAAAGGGATATTGAGTTTAGCATTGATGTATTGCCTGACACTCAACCCATATCTATTCCTCTAGACATGATGGCCCCGGTAGAGTTGCGCGAGTTGAAGGTGCAGTTGAAGGACTTGCTGGATAAGGGCTTCATTAGGCTTAGAACATCACCTTGGGGTGCGCCAGTCCTGTTTGTGCGGAAGAAAGATGGGTCGTTACAGATGTGTATCGACTATCGACAGTTGAATAAGTTTACTATAAAGAACAAGTATCCACTTCCAAGGATTGACGACTTGTTTGACCAACTCCAGGGTGCCAAGTATTTCTCCAAGATTGACTTACGTTTAGGGTATCATCAGGTGAGGGTTAAGGAGAAGGATATTCCAAAGACGACCTTCCGGACAAGATATGGGCACTTTGAGTTCTTGGTGATGTCGTTTGGGCTAACAAATGCCCCGACAACTTTTATTGATCTCATGAATACTGTATTCAGGCCCTATCTTGATGTGTTCGTGATCGTATTCATTGATGACATTTTGGTGTATTCTCGCTCGAAGGCGGAACATGCGGGCCACTTGCGGATAGTATTACAGACGCTTCAGGATCGCAAGTTATATGGTAAGCTCTTCAAATGTGAATTCTGGCTGAACTTAGTAGCATTCCTTGGCCATGTGATATCTGACGAGGGTATTAGTGTCGACACTCAAAAGATCGATGCAGTAAAGAATTGGTCGAGACCTACAACGCCATCAGAAGTCCGCAACTTCTTGGGGCTAGCAGGATATTATAGGCGATTTGTAGAAGGGTTTTCCTCTATATCAGCACCACTGACTAGGTTAGCACAGAAAGCTACTAAGTTCCAGTGGTCTGACACTTGTGAATGAAGTTTTCAGGAGTTAAAGAATCGATTGACATCTACACCAGTGCTCACTCTCCTAGAAGGAAACAAAAGGTTATGTTGTATATTGTGACGCCTCAGGTATAGGTTTGGGGTGCGTATTGATGCAACATGGGAAGGTGATTGCTTATGAATCAAGACAATTGAAGAAGCATGAAAAGAATTAACCGACCCATGATCTGGAATGGCTGCAGTAATATATGCTTTGAAGATATGGCGACACTACTTATACGGCGTCTATATTGACATCTACACAGATCACAAGAATTTACAATACTTCTTCAAGCAGAAGGAGTTGAATTTGAGGCAGCGTAGGTGGCTTGAATTACTGAAAGATTACGATGTCGAGTTATTGTACCATCCCGGTAAAGCCAATGTTGTGGCAGACGCTCTCAGTCGTAAGTCAATGGGAAGCTTAGTACACATTGAAGCAAGTAGACTGGGGTTGACTAATGAGCTTCATCAGCTAGCTAATATGAGAATTAGATTGTTAGACTCTGATGAAGGAGGGGTTACTGTACAGAATACATCAGAATCATCTTTGGTAGCCGAGGTAAAAGCACGGCAATATGAAGATCCTACCTTAGTACGATTGAGAGAGAGCATTCAACAGTATAAAATTATGACTTTTGAGATTGGAGCAGATGGGGCACTGAGATACCAGGGCTGGTTATGTGTGCCTGATGTGGCAGGGTTGAGAGAGAAGATTATGATTGAGATTCATCAATCCCGATATTCCATCCATCCCGGCTCGACAAAGATGTATCATGATGTTAAGGAGCAGTATTGGTGGGATAACATGAAGAAGTCTATTGCAGAATTTGTAGCCCAATGTCCTAATTGTCAACAAGTAAAAATAGAACATCAGAAACCCAGTGGATTGCTTCAGAATATAGAGATTCCGACCTGGAAATGGGAGGTGATTAATATGGACTTCATTACTGGATTGCCTCGCTCTTATTATAAGTTTGACTCCATATGGGTGATAGTTGATCGACTTACAAAATGTGCCTATTTTCTGCTAGTTAAGACAACTTACACAACTGAAGATTATGCAAAGTTATATATCAAAGAGATTGTTAGGCTTCATGGTGTACCGATATCTATTATATCAGACCGAGGAGCGCAATTTGCGGCTAACTTTTGGAGGTCTTTTCAGAAGGGTTTAGGCACACAAGTGAATCTCAGCACTGCATTCCATCCACAGACTGACGGATAGGCTGAACGTACCATTCAAACCCTTGAAGATATGCTACAAGCTTGTGTTCTGGATTTTAAGGGGAATTGGGATGACCATATTCCACTCATAGAATTTTCCTACAATAATAGCTATCATTCCAGTATTAAAATGGCCCCGTACGAGGCACTATACGGGAGGAGATGTAGATCACCACTTGGATGGTTCGAAGTCGATGAAACAGAACTATATGGGCCAGATTTGATTCACCAATCTATTGAGAAGGTGAAACTGATACAAGAGCGGCTAAGGACGACACAAAGCAGGCAAAAGTCTTATTCTGATGTCCGACGTCGTGATTTGGAGTTCGAGGTTGGTGATTGGGTTTTCCTGAGGATCTCGCCGATGAAGGGTGTTATGCGTTTTGGGAAGAAGAGTAAGTTGAGTCCACGGTATATCGGTCCGTACAAAATTCTTCGATGAATTGGACAGGTTTCTTATGAGTTAGAATTGCCATCCGAATTGGAATTTGTCCACCCGGTATTCCATGTATCTACGTTAAAGAAATGTATTGTATAGCCTTCTCGAGTCGTCCCTATCGAAGATGTACAAGTTACAGAGGATCTATCATATGAAGAAGTGCCAGTAGCTATATTAGATCGACAAGTCCGTAAGCTAAGAACAAAGGATGTAGCTTCCATCAAAGTATTATGGAGGAACAAGAACATGGAAGAAATTACTTGGGAAGCAGAAGAGCAGATGAAGTCTAAATACCCTTACTTCTTTCAGATTCAAGATAACAAGGATGTCGAGGGGATGAAGGACGCATTAGAAGGTGAAACAGCTCTATGAGGTAAGCAATAACTTGAGAATACTCTTCATTAATACATAATGATGATATGCAGATAGTGTACATATTCATAATGCTTAACGTAGCCTTACAAGGTAATACATTAGATTTAACTGCTTGCAAGTTTGTCTAGTAGCCATTTTATAGGGGAAAACTTGGCCGGAAACTTCCTTTGGAATCCACGATGAGTTAGCCTCCCCCTAAACACTTACATTCGAGGAAGAATGCTCCTAAAGGGGGGAGGGTGTTACAACCCATATTCACATATGTTGGCTCATGCAATAAGTTAATCGACATAAACATGAGAAGAGATTATCTTTGATATGATAAGAAGTTAATCCTATTGATCTTAAATGATACAAGAGTGTATAAGAGTGATTAAGACGTATTAGAAGTTAAACGAATCAAGGATGTTGTAACTCGTATTTTTGGGTAAACCTAGGGGTGCTTGATACTATAAAGAGGTCTTGTTTTAAGGTATTTGAATCATATAATATCCTTATCATAGTCTTGAAGTCAAACAAGTTATGAAACAAAAGTCGACAAGAGTTGTCGCAACTTAGGTTCATAGTTTTACTTAAACTTTAGGTCAAATGATATTAATCTTTTCTCCCAATATACTAGAAATTACAGGGTGATCTACCCACCAAATTAAATATCTATGAGTTTAGTTTCCAACGCATTAAACCGTTTATCAATACGACATCAGAGTAGATAGATATAGACTTTTTGGCGAGACTACACAAGCAGCTAGGTGACAAGTAGGTGGGTCACCTACTTGGTTAAATGATGGCCCAAAAAGAGGCAATTTGGGGTCCTCCAAAGAGCCCATTAAAAGGCTTATCTCCTGCTATATATCACTCATTATATTTCGCAAATAACCAGACCTAAACCCCTGCAAACTTCCTCCCAAATTATCCACAAACCCTAATTGATTTTCCCTCTCTTTCAAGTTCAAATTGGGGGTAAACCCTAGAGTTTGAAGAACCAAGATAAGGGCTGAGTTATCCAACAAGTAAGGTGAGTTTACTGCTATATTTAATCCATTTTTGATGCTGTAAATTCATGGTAATTCGTTTTATACTTGTAAGAACTCACGGGTACGGTGATCGGAAGCTGTGAGTTCGAGTTATTCACTTGTAGCGGACTGTTTTGCGGACTGTTTTGTGTTGATGTTGGGCTGTGTGTTTTAATACTATATTGTGGGGTTTTGGAGGATGAAGGGTGTGTAGAAACACCATATAGATGTAGGGTTGTGGTCTGGTCATTCGTCGTAACATTTCCGGGTCGTTTGACACGACTACGGTGGTCGTCTTATGTATGAAGTATTAGGTTGTGTGTGGACTGTTTTGGGAGGCTCAATTTGATTATTAATTGTGTTGTTTGGGCTGTTTGGTGATTTTTTTGACTTGTGTGAAGTCATATATATAGTGGAGGTTCTGTCCGTTTCATCGTAAAATAGGTTGTGGTCAATACACAATGATTATGACGCTTAAATGATAACGATAGTGTCGTTTCTCTTATTGTAGACTAAGGAGTCATGACAATTGCATTGCTTGAGATTGGGGCAGTATATACAAGGTATGTGAGGCTATCTCTTTCCTTCTTTTTCACGACTCCGATTGTACGTAATGCAATGAACGAGCTTCCAAATATACTCTACTCTTAGAAGCTAGCAGTACTTACATTGTTTCCCTTCTTATGGAACAATTGATGTTAAGGTTGGTACTCTTATTATTTTGTTATCGATGTTGTTGGTACTTCCTTATTCTTATAATATTCTCGATGAAGAGTTATCCCTAATGATGTGTACAGAGAATATCGACCTTACGTCACTCCGTAATGTTCAGAACATGATTCCAATGAGTCCTGCATGCATTATATATATATATATATATATATCTATTTTACTCTACCGAGCCGCGATATAGTCGGCCGGGTATGGCACCTATTGTTCAACCACTGATCAGTTGGGTTTACCGAGTCCTCTTTGAGGCCGGGTATGATATGATGATGATGATGCCCACAGAGGCGAATGTTCTATGATGATGATGATGCCCGCAGAGGCGGATGTTTTAAAAGATTATGCATATATATGTATCATGCATTTCATGTTACTGTCTCTTAGAAGCACTCAGATGTTACATGTTGTATCTTCTCTACCTCTCTTTACATTATTGTTCATATTTTATGTTGACCAGCCTTACATGCTTAGTACATTATTCGTACTGATGTCCTTTTTATTTGTGGACGCTGCATGTCGTGCTGCAGGTCCTGATAGATAGGTAGACGCAGTTCCCCCCCCATAGTAGGCTTTCCAGTTCAGCGGTTATAGGCGAGATCCCTTCTCCGGACTTGTCGTGGTCTTGGTATGCATTTTTGATATAGATATTATGGGTATGTTGGGGCCCTGTTCCAGCTATGTTGAATTACTTATGCTCTTTTAGAGGCTTATAGACAGGTGTCGACTTATGTATAGTTTGGTATGCCTTGTCAGATGATTTTTGTTGTATAGTCTTTCATGGAAGCGTGGTAGATCCTAACTTATATGTAGTTTCTTGGAAGTCTTGTTATCCCATGTTATGCATGTTCATTACATTATCTTTTATTGTTTGGCGTTCATAATCCATATCTACCACTTATATTGATCTAGTCGGCCCTTAAAGATAATAAGAGGATTAGATAGAATGTACGTTGGTGCTCGACACGTATGGCTCGGGTGCCAGTCATGATCCTCCAGTTTGGGTCGTGACAAGGATGACCTCTTATTGACTAGCCTCTATCTCTAACTGACTCGTCTATACCTCGGGCTACCTGAAAACCTGGTTGTGTGGGTGGTAGAGCCATCGGTGCTGGAACCATGGCACAAGTACCCTACTGTGGCATACTGCTCTATGACTTGGGGCAAAACTTCGCGACGTGCCTCAGATCCCCACATACTATAGCCTTCGCCTGACGTGACTACTGAACTTGGAACTGTCCATGTCGACCTGAATAACCACCCTAGTAACTTTGTATTAGAGGTGCACTAACCGGAGCTGGAGGTGCACTGTGTGCTAGCTACTTAGGACGAGGTCCATAAGTACTATGACTTCCTGAAGCACTATGGGTGACCTGTATAGCTGACTGAAGCTGCATTGTATGCTGGCTTGGAATCTAATGCACTCGATCCTCCTGACGATCTCCACTACTCGTGTAAAAGAAATTTCATCCTGGTCTCTCTGGCCATCTAAAGTCTGATGCCGTAAGCAAGACCATCTATGAACCTTCGCACCTTCTCCCTTTCAGTAGGGATCAGAATAGCTGCATGGCGTGAAAAATCTACCAATCTAGTCTCATATTGAGTAACGATCATTCTACCATGCTGAAGGCGCTCGAACTAAAAACGGAACTCCTCTATATAACTGAAGGGAATGAAATTCTCCAAGAATAACTGCAAGAATTGAGCCCATGTGGGAGGAGATGATCCTGCTAGCATGCCTTGCACATACACCCGCCACCACCTCTTGGCAGGACCACGAATCTGAAATATCGTGAAGTCACCTCCGTTGGACTCCACTATCCTCATGTTGCGCAAACTTTCATGGAAATGGTCTGAAGTCTTGGGGGTCCTCAGAAGGTGTACCACTAAAGCGAGGGGGATACAACTTGATGAACCTGTCCAATCTCTTCAGCTCATCACCTGACATCGCAGATCTCTCCCCGAGCTGTGTAGCAATAACATGTTGAACTGCCAAACTGGTAGAATTGCTGGGGTCTGATAACTGTGATCCATCTACTCTAAAGTGTGAGTAGCGGGAGTCTGGGATCATCCCCAGGCCTAAGAAATGCTTGGTGACACAAGAAACATACCGGCCTAAGCCATACTCTCAATCAAGCCAACCATGCAGACTAAGGCGTCCTGAAGCATTGGGTAACAATGAACCCCTCTAGGACCTGAGCTGGTCCTATTAGCTTGGTTGGAATAGGGATCTCATCATCCTGCTCTATCTGTGTCTCGACAATGGGTGTTGTTGTGCGTGCTCTTGGCGGAGCTCTGCCTTTACCTCAGTCTCTATCGCTGCCCCGACCCCTACCTCTAGTAGTGGCTACAATTTGGGACTTCAGCTCTGGCTCTTGATCAACTGCAGATGATGTATGTTCCCTCACCATCTGTGAGAGAATAAGAGAAAAATTATTCAAAACTTATGATAAAAGCAAGTCGCATAATAGAAAACAGAAGAAAGTGAATATTCCTAAAGCCTTATAGCCTTTAGAAGATAAATACAAACGTCTCTGCACCGATCCGCAAGACTCTACTAAGCTTGCTCATGACTCGTGAGACCTATGCAATCTAGTACTTTGATACCAACTTTTCACGACCCAAAATCCCAACCAATCAGGGTCGTGATAACACCTAGCATACTCGCTAGGCAAGCCAACACACAACAAGTAAATACAAAAGGATATCATCAAATAATCGGCAAGATAATAATAATAAGTAAAAGAAATTTGAAAGTGGACAAAATAAGTCTAAAATCCACTACTAACGCAAACCATCCCAATATGTGGAGTCACAAATACACGAGCTTCTAGAGTTTGATACATATACTAATTTGAAAGAAAATACAACATTGTCTGAAGAATGGAAATAGTAGAATTAATAGGAAGATGACTCAAGGCCTGCGAACAAAGTGTAGATCTACCTTGAATCACCCGTCTGGTATCCGCTAAGAACCTCTTGGGATTGTGCTGGTACCAATATCCAGATCTGCACAAGAAGTGTAGACGTATATATGAGTATAACCGACCTAATGTACTCAGTAAGTCTCGAGCCTAACCTCGATGAGGTAGTGACAAGGCTAACACAAGACACTTACAATAAACTTGTGCAATTATATGTCAAGAAGTAATGAAATACCAGATAAAGTGTCAAATATAACAACGGGATAGGGAGAAGAGAATGTGATTACAAGTACACAATTAAAGGGGTAATAAACGGAAACATAAGGTAAATAATCACTAAGTAAACCTCTTTCCAAAGTATATAACGAAGACACAAGCCAAGTCCACATGTCAAGTATAAAAGGAAAGAATAAAATCAACCAAGTTTGCACGACATCGCCATTCATGCTTTTACTTTCATTCTCACGTTGTAATATAAAAGCAAGTGCACGACATCACCCTTCGTTCTTTTACTCTCATCCTCACATAATAACAAAAGAGAGTATAAGGCATCACCCTTCATGCTTTTACTCTCATTGTCACATAATAATATAAAAGTAATTGCATGGAAACACCCTTCGTGCTTTATCCTCACGTTCACTCAAGAAATAATATCAATATCTAAATAAGGCACAGAAACATCCTTCGTGCATTTCACTTTTCCTCGCAAACAATGACAAACAACACAATACCAAGCAAGGTGGGAGCAAGTTCGACATCAATAATAAAATTGGACACAACTCGTCATATGAAAATATTCCAACAGTTTATCACTAACAATCAATACCATAATAATCTCAATATAAGAAATAACATGAATACGAGAAATTAATGGATTAAACAGTCTATCTAAAGCATGGAAGACATAATACACAAATAACATGGCACAAATAACACTAATTCTACCCGCATATTTATCCCGTGGCCAACGCATATACAACCGTCACCTTCCATATACGCCGCCATCAACACATAGATCACATAGCAAATAGACTCGATTATACCATATTTTCCTCAAATCAAGGTTAACCAAGATACTTACATCTTTCTGGAACATAATCAACAAAAAAGCCCAAAACTAATCGAATCTACTCAAATCTTGTTCAAACAAGTCACAACAAGCTTTAGAAACAACGCTCATATGAAAAAGGTTCAATCTTTAACATAATTGAAAAAGTCAACTCGGGCCCACGTGGTCGAAATCTGAAATTATGACCAAATCCTAATTACCCATTTACCTTCGAGCCCGGATATGTAATTTGTTTCAATATCTTACCTCAATTTTGGATCTAAATCTCAATTTTATAAATTCCCAAAATTCTACTCAAAACCCCCCAATTTCTACTTTGAAATTCGTAGATTTGGTGATAAAATTCATGAAAAAGTAATTGAAATTGATTGAAAAGAATCTAAAGTTTATTACTATGAATTTGGCAAGAAATTGCTCTCCAAAAGTTGTCTCTATGGAGCCTAGGGTTCAAAAATGGTGTAAAATGAGCTAAGTCCCGAAATTCCAATATTTTACCTAGATGCAAATGTCGCAATTTCGACGTTCACAAAATCAAACTAGTTATCCCAAAAGCGATCAGTGTCCCAGTGCCTCTGATGTCACAAATGTGACTTTTCCTTTGCATTTGTAAAGACCCCCTTCATCACAAATGCGGACTAAGCTTCGCATTTGTGAAACTGCCTTGTCCCTGCTTAGTGTCGCAATTGCAAAAGCGACATTAACTTTGCAATTTTGAAGTCTACCAGCCATTCCCATTATCACAAATGCGTGCCTGACATTGCAAATACGAGGCTTGCATTTGGGAACAAGTTCGCACAATTTCGAGACCTGCGGTTCAGCAATAATAGATGTTCTGCAATGCATCCAAAACTCATCTAATCCCCTCGGACTCCAAACGAGTGTAATAACATCAAACAAACTCGCTCAATAGCTTAAATCATCAAAATCACATCAAAATTCAATAATCGATCATTAAAACTCAAGATTTTCAACTTCAAAACTCATTTTTCAAACTTTTCACGTAATGTGCCAAAATGGCCTCGGGTCACCCGGGACTCCAATCCAATATGCGTACAAGTCTATAATCATCATACGAACCCATAGAAAACAAAAACAACACTGATCTGAGGTTGTTTACCAACACGTTAACCGTGGTCCATTCTTGTCACTAATATAGTTCAAAATCACTTTTGCTTCAAAATTTCATGGATAAACTTTTCGGAAATCAATACATTCCACGCATGCAAATCATAAATTATCAAATTGAGATATGAAAGGTCTCGAAATATAGAAGGGAGATAGTACCCAAAATGACCTATCGGGTCGTCATAGGGTTGGCATGTGACAACTTTTTTAAAGGGTATTAAAAGAGATGAGTTGCCACCTAAGGTGCATTTGGGAACTTATTTGAAAATACATCCGTTTAAACAAGTCTATATCACCTGAGTTTGGGTAAGGGTTCAAGTTACATCGAAGCGAATGTGGTAAGCACTCTTCGAGGTCCACAAATATGATTTCTGGCCGAATTTTAAACTATTTGGGATAACAAAGTTGTAGTTTTCTAGATTGTTAATTAATTAGATATTGAAGAAAGTGAAGAAATCGATTGAATAAGATAAAAAGAAAGTAATTGTAACGACTCGACTAGTCATTTTGAGCATTGACATTCCGTTTGGTGGTCTGAGGTCTTGAGTAGCTTGATACGATGTGTTATGACTTGCGTGTATGGTCGATTTTAATTTTCAAGTTGTTCGTGATTGATTTGGAATAATGATTCTCAATTTGGATGC
The DNA here is from genome assembly GCA_005239495.1 of Nicotiana undulata. Lineage (NCBI taxonomy): Eukaryota > Viridiplantae > Streptophyta > Magnoliopsida > Solanales > Solanaceae > Nicotiana > Nicotiana undulata. The sequence continues at coordinate 100,142 of ML243997.1, read as the reverse complement.
TTTAAGTTGGAAGAATTGACCATGTTTAACTTTTGTGTATTTGACCCCGAATTGGAGTTTTGGTAGTTTTGTTAGGCATGGATGGTGATTTTGGATTTGATAGCATGCCCAAATTCGTATTTGGATGTTTCTAGAAGGTTTTACCTCTTTATGGCGAAAGTTGGCAATTTGAAGGTTTGAAAAGTTCATAGGTTTGACAAGAAGTTGACTTTGATATTATTCGTATAGTTCTGGAGTTGTAGTAGGTGTATTATGTCATTTGGAACTTGTGTGCAAAATTTGAGGTGATTCTGAATTGTTTAGAAGTGTCAGGCGTAAGTTTGGAATTTAGAAATTTGGAATAGATCATTAAATTTTGAATTGAGATGTGATTCATGGTTTTGATGTTATTTTGTGGGATTTTAGGCCTAGTGTAGGTCTATTTAATGTTTTGGGACTTTTTGGTATGTTCAACGGGATCCCGAGGGGCTCGGGTGCATTTTTGATTGATTTTAGATCATTTTGGAGTTTGCATGGGTTGTTGGTTCTGGTGTACCGCATCTGTGGAAGATTAGTCGCACGTGTAGTTAGAGGTGCGCACCAGCAGAGCTTGGTTGTGCTGAGGATTTGCATTTCTGCGCTTGAGGATCCGTACATGCGGCTGACTTGTTGTAGATGTGTTGAGCGACCTGCTGAGGGATTCTCGCAGATGCGAGATTGGAACTCCAGAAGTGGTGTCGCAAATGCGGTTGTTTGTCCGCAAATGCAGATTCACTGGCAACTTGCTATATTTCGAGGGTTGGCTCATTTTATCACATTTTTGAGTTTGGAAGCTTGGATTGGGGCAATATTTTGAGGGGTATTCACCGTTTGGATTGGGGTAAGTGTTCTCGACTCGATTTAGATTATTATTCATGATTTTATATCGATTTAGGCACTTGATTGATGTATCCAAAAGAGAAATTTGGGGATTTTGGCCAAAAAAATTTCTAAAGTGAATAATTGAGTTGTGAACATCGATTCAGAGTGGGATTTAGATGAAACTTGTATGGTTAGACTCGTATTCGAATTGGTTTTCGAAATTTGTGAGTTTTATTGGGTTCCTGGGTGCGAGTCCGCGTTGAATTTTTGGCTGACTTTGAGTATTCGATTAAGATTCGACCTTTATCATTTGGGTTTGATTCCCATGGAATTATTTGATATTTTTGAGTTGTTTTTGACTAGATTCGAACCATTCGGAGGTCGATCCGTATGGGATGGCATTTCTAGAGTATCAACTTGGCTTGTTTGAGGTTCTTACCTAAACTTGGTTGAGGCACTAGCTACCTGAGTTAATTATGATGGCTATGTGTTGTGGGTGGCGCACATGTGAGGGGTTGATCCCATGTGCGCGCACCAGGGCAATTTATTCATGCTCGGGGCATTGCTTAGGCTACGATATGCCTTGAATTGATTGCTAAGCTTCATTCTATTATGTTTCATATGTTTGTACCCTTTTGTGAGCTATTTGGATCATGCTTGAGGTTACATGTTGGTTAATCTCTGGATGGAACATGATAACTGCTACGTTCGTGATGGATTTGTCTGATTTGAGTTATGGTAGTGCACTTTGGATATGCATACACCTTAGCATGTCTTTATACCAGTCCATGAGTATGAAATTAATATCCATTGTTCATGCACATGTAATCATGTGTATCTACTTTCTATGTGATTTAGATTGCACTGGTAACACGTGAGTTATCCGTGCGGTTGTAATTTTTAGCACGTGAGTTATCCGCACGGTGGTGATTATTGGCACGTGATTTGTCTGTATGGTGATGATTATTGGCACATGAGTTGTCCGTGCGGTTGTGGTAATTGGCACGTGAGTTGTTTGTGCGGTTAAGATATTATCAGTATGTGAGTTGTTCGTGCAGCATGTGAGTTGCCCTTGCAGTGTGTGGATAATGATACATTACCCTAGGGTCACTCTCTCATATTTCTCTCTTGATGGCGTACACACGGTATATGGAAAATTAGCCAGTGTTTGATTTAGTTATTGTATTTCTTCTTTACTTGCAATTTCATTGAATGTATACATGATTTCGCTGCATCTCTTTTCTATTTGCTAGCTCCGGAGTATATACATGCTTTTATGCATATATTCTCTATATGTTACCTTACATGATGAGATGAGACATGGTACATATCTTCTCTATATGTTAACCCGTGTGATTTGGCTTGTTTGATCATGTATATCTTCTCTATATGCAATTGTTGAAGGATTAATTGATGTTTCATGCATATCTTTTCTATATGCAACCGATGAAGGATTATCTGGTATTTCGCACATATCCTCTCTATATGCAAGTTTGATGATTTAATGATACTGGACGCATATCTTCTCCATGTACTGGGTTGTTAACTGATTCAGGACTTATCTCACTATCTCTTGTGCATCTATGTGGTTTTATATGTGTTGTATGATATGGCGCCAGTGTCGTGTACTTGTGAAATTCAGGGATTGGATAAGTTATTAGCGAGTATCATTAATAAATCTTGCCAGTATTACTTCGTTAATGTTAGTTATGATACTTGCTGAGTACATGAGTCGGTTGTACTCATATTATACTTTTGCACCTCGCGTGCAGATTTTAGAGCCGAGCTGTTGTGGATGATAGAATCTAGCATTGAAGAACGTGCTTGTGTTCCAGCTATGTCTACTACTTGTTCTTGGTAGTTTAGGATTTGTACTTTTATTCATGTATATTTCAAACAGATGATGTATTTAATTTTATGCCAGCTTTGTAACTCTAAAATCCTAGTGGCTCATGACTTGTAATACCAATCTCGATATTGTATGAAAATCCGCTATTTTACATAGTGATTACTTATTATTTTTATTAGAATTGTGTGACTGTTGTTTGGCTTACCTAGCGGGTTTAGTTAGGTGCCATCACAACTAGGTAGGTTTTAGGTCGTGGTAGTAATGAAATAAATTGAATGCAGTTGGAGAAAAATTTGAAATAAATATAAGACTTGATTACAAGTTATACAATTTGAAGATACATTTACGTCTTTGAATACAAGTGGTATAATAAAAAGAAGAAATTGACAATGGCCCTAATTAGTAAAGGGGGGCTTAATTTTTTAAGCGTAATGAATCAACTCTCGTGCAAAGACTGCTAAGACCTTTATAGCCAGAAGTGGAAAGGCTATTCGATCGATTTATGTATCATCTTCATTACCCTCATTATTATTTTTAAATTGTTACCTAAAGCGCACGAATTAATTCTAAGTCGTGCCTTACTAAGTCTACCCGTCCCATTCCTATAGTCCATGGTGCGTTGGACACTATTCTAAATAGTAGGTTCTGGACTTAAAGAAAATACGTAGGTTTCTATTTCTATTCTTATTAGCGTCACATAAGGTAACAAGTTTTACTTCAAATAATTGCAAGTAGCACATAAAGGATCAAGTTCACCTTACATAGTATTCGTGTGATAGGATACATTATGCGCATGCAAATAAATTAAGGAGAGGCAATTCGGCAATGTTCATACTAAGTTAATCATGCGAACCAGATTAAACATGTAAAGACAGTGTCTAAGTGATTGTCATATTACCGAGTTATTTCGAATTACAGTTTTGAATAACCTATAGGCATGATATTCTATAATTATTGAAAATAATAGTAAGGCATGTATTTGCATGAAAGAAAGAACCAGACTGAATATTTAAGAAAGAGTAGTCGAGTAACACTAGTTAATTGATTGTGGTCCTAATACATGATATTTTCCTTTCTAGGTTTGAGAGATTAATAGACACGTACGGATCAAAGAAGAGTTTGACAGTTTAGATTAACGTTCTTAGTTCCTATAGGAAAGTCTTCTAAGTGATAGACAAGCAGATTTTATTAGAACATGATTGCTTCAAATATTAACCCTATAAGCATGGTTTGTAAGTAGGAGATAAGCATGCACCAAAAGGAATATGTAAGCATATTAGTGTAACGATCCAACAGGTCGTTTTGAGTATCTGCACTTCGCTCACTGTTCTGAGGGTTCGAGTATCTCCGCATGGTGTATTATGACTTGTGTAAATCGTCGGTGTTGGTTTTCAAGTTATCCGGAATCAGTTTGGAAGAATGAACTTCAAGATTTAAGTTCAAAGTTGGAAGAATTGACTAAGTTTGACTTTTTAGCATTTGACCTCAGAATGGAGTTTCGTCAGTTCCGTTGGGTGATTTTGGGCTTAGGAGTGCGTCCGGATTGTAAATTGGAGGTCCGTAGTTGAATTAGTCTTGAAATGGCGAAAGTAGGATTTTGAGAAGTTTGACTAGGAGTGCACGTTTTGTTAACGGGGTCGGATTCTGATTCGGAAGTTGGAATATGTCCGTTATGGCAAATGTAACTTTTGTACAAAATTTGAGGCCAATCAGAGTTTATTTCATATAGTTTGGACGCTCGGTTGTGATTTTAGAAGTCGTTGAAGTTTAAGTTTGATCTTCATGCGTTTTGGCGTCCGATTCGTGGTTTTAGAGGTTATTTTGATGATTTGAGTCCCCGATCGAGTCAGTGTTAGGTTATATAACTTGTCTGTGTGTTGTCCCGGGGGTCTCGGGTGTGTTTCGGATGGGCTACGGGTCATTTCCTTCTATTTTTGGACTGCTGATATCTAATATCTGGTTTTCTCCTCCGCGTTCGCGTCTTCTCCTCTGCGTTCGCGAAGAGTAATCTTGGAGGAGGGAATATTTGTTCATCGCATTTGCATGAAAACGCTCGCGATCGCGAAAGCTAGCTTTCTCCTTCTTCGCATTCGCATACTCTCTTCCGCGTTCGCGTAGTGCAAACCAGGCCCTGGGCACTGATGACCACTCCTTCTACGCGTTCGCATTCTTCTGTACGCGAACATGTACTTATGATTTTCCCTCTTTCGCATTCTCATGCCTATTGTCACGACCCAAACTACCCAGTCGTGATGGCGCCTATCGCAGTACTAGGCTAGCCGATTAATTATTCAAAACATACAATAACTCTTTTCAACAATTCACTTTCCTAACCTTTTTCATCATAGATCTTCCATTAAATAATTTCAAACAAGTAAAAGTTAACAAATATAAACCAACGGCCCGACCTTGGGTGTCACTAGTCATGAGCATCTATGATACAAGTCTGATACAATCTACTCAAAAGACAAGGGAAGTCTAATAAAATAATCTACTGAAAGAATATGAGGGAGAGGAGCAGGGCTAGGGTCCCCATGCAGCTTACCTTGGTAAACTCCGACAACAACTGAGGATATATCAACTCACACTTGAGCGTCCTGTGACACCTGAATCTGCACACAAGGTGCAGGGAGTAACGTGAGTAAGCCAACTCAGTAAGTAACCACCATAAATAAAGGCTGAGTGCAGTGATGAGCAGTAAAATCACATAAAGCTCACAATATAAAGTCTTAGTGAAAACAACAATCGCCAAATCAGTAATCTAGTCAAAATATCTCGTAAAACTCCAGTTTCAATGGAAATCGTATGAAAACATTTTCATTAGTTTCAATAGAGGCTCAATATAAAAATAGAGTGAAAATAGTGATTTCATAAACAAGCCCCTCGGGCAAAATATCACTCATAAACAGCCCCTCGGGCAAACCTCACCATCACTCATGCCTCCCAATCACTCGTCACTCGGCACTCGGTAGGTACCTGCTCACTAAGGGTGTACAGACTCCGGAGGGGATCCTACAACCCAAGCTCTATATCGATGTGGCGTGCAGCCCGACCCAATATCATTGCGGCGTAGAACCCGATCCATATATCGCTGCATCGTGCAGCCCGATCCATATATCGCTGCGACGTGCAACCCGATCCATATATCCTCAAAATCAGGCCCTCGGCCTCATTCAGTCATCAACCTCACAAGCCACTCGGGCGTTTTGGTAAAATCAGGGGACTCAACCCAAAACAACTTTCATTTATTTTAAAATAGAGTAATGAAACTAAATTAAACAGTAAGCAGGAAAATCACGATTGAGGATATTCTTTCAAATTAAAACAGTGTGAGGATAGTATAAAAACCCCTGAGGGTCCAAACAGTACGGCACAAGGCCCCAAACATGGCGTTCAACCCAAATTGTAAGAATTCTTTCTAAAACATAAAGAAATTATACAACTTTAATCAAAATATGCAACTCCATAGTTGCTACGGGACGGACCAAGTCACAATCCCTAATGGTGCACGCCCACACGCCCGTCACCTAGCATGTGCGTCACCTCAATGTAGTGAAATAGTACAAAATTTCGGGGTTATATACCCTCAGGTCAAGATTTACATTCGTTACTTACCTCAATTAAGCCAAAAACTACTCTGTAATGCCCTTGCCGCTCGACTCAGCCACAAATCGCCCCGAATCTATCCAAAATCAGTATTATATCATTAATATATGCTAAAGGAACAAGGCCCACATAAAAAATCAAATTAAACTACAAATCCCGAAATTGGACAAACCCGACCCCCTGTGATGACCCAAAAGGTCATCCTGTATAAATTTAGCTAAAACTGTATTCCGAGGCCCCGAAAGCCTTCGTTAATCTCACCTCAGTGTACGTGCGCAGCCCTGGCGCGTAGCGGGGAAGCTTTTATGTGGAAACTTGATAAAGAGTTGAATTTCTAATAATTAATTGATTAAAATTGACTTTGGTCAACATTTTTGGTAAACAGACCCGAACCCGTAATTTGACGGTCCCGGAGGGTCCGTAGGAAAATATGGGACTTGGGCATATGTCTGGAATCGAATTCCGAGGTCCCACGTCCGAGAAATAAATTTTTAAGGAAAATTATTTTATGAAAATAATAAAGACTTTTGAAAATGAATTTTGATGTGAAACCCGTGTTACCGGGCCCGTATTATGGTTCCGGAACCCGTAACAGGTTCAAAATATATTATACGAGTCTGTAAAATTTGGTAAGCAACGGACTTGGTTTGACGTGTTTTAGATTAGAAAATGGAAAAGTTGATAGTTTATGAAGTTTGAGAAAATTCTATGGATTATGGAGTTTAATTCATTGTTTTGATGTTATTTTGGTGGTTTAATTACTTGAATAAGTTTGTAGGATGTTTATGAGGGCGTGTGTGTATTTTGGTGTTGAGCCCCGAGGGCTCGGGTGAGTTTCGGGTAGGTGTCGGAGTGCAAATTATTAGAAAAATCTGGTGTTTTAATGCCTTTTTCTGGTGTTCAGGGAATTACCCTATGCGAACGCACTCAAGGGGGTGCGAATGCATAGGGTACAAGAGGGGTTTGGGGGAAGGGTTCAAATACCTCTATGCGAACGAATCTCTTAGGCTGCGAACGCGGAGGGAGTACTAGGCTAGGCAGTGCAAACGCGGGAGAGTGGGGGCGAACGCATAGGGTAGGGGGCGACCTGGGGGCTGGGCATCAATAACACTGTGCGAACGTGGCCCCAACCCCGCGAACGCACAGGTCTGGGAAATTTAGCCTCTGCGAACGCGGCCTGTGGCCCGCGAACGCAGTGAAGATAATCGCGCAGTTCATTTTTAAATGCCAAAACAGAATATACATGCGGGATTTTCACTTTTTCACCACCTTCTTCTTCTCCAAGACCCCATAGGCGATTCCCAAGCTAGTTTTCCTCCATAACCACTTGGGTAAGTGATCCTAACTCTAATCTCTTCCATTTTCCTTCATCAATCACTAGAATCTAGGTCTAATAACATGAAATCAAGGTAGAAATTAGGGGTTTTGGATAGAGTTAGGGCTTATGGAAATTTTGAGAATTCAACCCCGTTTTGGGGTCGGATTTCAAAACAAATTGTATATTCGGGCTTGTGGGGGAATGGGTTATCGAGTTTTGGTCCGAACCTCGAGTTTGGACCAAGGGGGCCGGGGTCGAATTTTGGTATTTTTGGAAGAATGATCGGAAATGTATAATTAGGCTTTGTAATTTGTTTATTGAGTAATTATTGATGTTAATAAGTCAATTATGTCTAGATATTATCATTTCGGAGTTGGATTCGAGAGGAAAGGCTGTGATTGAGGCTTGACTTGCATTTGTGGAGCCGAGGTAAGTGTTTGGCCTAATCTTAGCTTGAGGGAATAGGTATAGAGTTTTATTTGCTATGTGTAATTCATGTCCAACGTATAGGTGAGGTGAAGAGTACCTATATGTTGTGGTCAAGCATGCCCGTGAGTCAAATGTGATGAATTATGCCGTGTTCTTGACATTCTCTGTGCTATGAATAATTGGTGATTTAGAAGTGATACATTGATGTTGTTTCATGCCGTGGGAAGTTATTGATTAATTGTTCAGTTGAGGCTTTTACTGTCGAAATTATACCTCTGAGCGAGTTTGGTTATAGCTGAGTCCCTTGCTGGGATGATATAATTTCATTGATTATTTTTGTACATTTGAGATTTCTTATTGTTAAATTTCATATCAAATTGTTGTTTTTATATACATTATGCACGAGGGGACATTTCGTGCCGAGTGACGGTGAGGCTATGCACGAGGGGACATTCCGTGCCGAGTGATTTATCTATTTATTGCACGAGGGGACATTCCGTGTCGAGTGATTTTACTATTTATGCACGAGGGGGCATTCCGTGCCGATTGATTGTGAGATTATGCACGAGGGGACATGCCGTGCCTTTTGTTGTTCATTACCTGTTCTGAGATGTTAAATTCCTGCATTTTCTTCTACATTTCAGTTATTACCCTGTTCTACTGTGCTAGTATTTGTTGTCCCTATTATCCCCAGCATGTTCTCCCCGTATAAGTATTTACTTGTTTATTCCGTCGATATTTTCCTGTTATATTATAGAATTGCTCAGGTATATATTGTTGTCGGTTCTAGCCTTGTCACTACTTCGACGAGGTTAGGCTCGACACTTACTCAGTACATGGGGTCGGTTTTACTGATGCTACACCTGCACTTCTTTATGTTGTGCAGATTACGCATCCGGACCCACCAGACATTGACGGATGTAGTATCCTTCAGTCCATTTAGGAGACATCGAGGTAGTCCCGCAGACGTTCGTGGGCCTTGGCGTCACCTTCTACCCTCCTCCTTCATTTCTGTCTTATTCTATAGTTTCAGAGACAGTTATATGTATTTATTTTTTTAGACCAGTGTATTTAGTAATCTCATAGACAGTTCGTGAGTTTGTGACACCAGTTCTGGGTTATATTTACGGGATTTTTTTCGAAGCTTGTTATATAGTTTTGAAATTAGTTAACTTTCATATTGTTAATCACAGTTGCCTTAGTTATCTTGTTCATTTTAACTGTTAATGAGTTTATTTATTCCAAACATTGGCTTGTCTAGCGGGTTAAATGTTAGGCGCCATCACGGCCTGAAGGTGGGATTTCGGGTCGTGACAAGTTGGTATCAGAGCTCGAGGTTGCTTAGATCTCACAACTCTCGGACAAACTTGGTAGAGTCTAAGGGATCGGTACAGAGACGTCTGTACTTATCCCAAGAGGCTGCAAAGTTAGGAATGACTTCATATTTCTTCTCCAATGTCGTGCGACTTGAAATCAAAATGCTAATTGAGTTTCTATTCTATTCTCTCACAGATGGCGAGGACACGTGCTTCCCCAGGTTCCGATCGGCAGCCCGATACTCCTGTTGTAGCTCCTACGAGGGGCCGAGATCGAGGTTGAGGCCGTGCTAGAGGCCGAGGCTGGGGCAGGGCTCAACCCAGAGCAGCAGCCCCAGTGGAGGATCCTCAGGTTGAGTTCACCGAGGAGATTCCTACTCAGACAGTCCCAGTTTGACCAGCTCAGGTCCCAGTTTGACCAGCTCAGGTCCCAGAGGGGTTCATTGCTACCCGGTGCTTCAAGACGCTCTAGTCCGCTTGGTGGGACTCATGGAGAGTGTGGCTCATGCTGGTCTTCTTCCTACTGCACCAGCCATCTCTCAGGCCGGGGGAGGGACCTAGACTCCTGCTACTCGTACACCAGAGCAGTTAGATCCTCAGTTTCAGACTCTGGCACCTCAGATGGCCGCAGTAGCTCAGCCGGGTATTGTGGCACCGACATTTGAGGGAGCAACTATGTCAGTAGATGCTCTATGGAGATTGGATAGATTCACCAAGTTATTCCCTACTACTTTCATTGGCACACCATCAGAGGATCCCCATGATTATTTGGACAGTTGTTATGAGGTTCTTCGGAAAATGGGCATAGTGGAGTCCCATGGAGTTGACTTTGCTACATTAGGCTTTCTGGCATCGCCAAGACTTGGTGGAGAGATTTCTGCTTGACTAGACCAGCTGGGTCTACACCTCTGACTTGGGCTCAGTTCTCCGAGTTATTCTTGGGAAGTTTCTTCCAGTTACTCAGAGAGAGGATCTTCGGAGGCAGTTTGAGCGTCTCCACAGGGCTTCATGTCTGTCACTCAGTACGAGACCAGGTTCATTACTCTAGCCAGGCATGCTATTATGATACTCCCCACTGATCGGGAGAGGGTTCAGAGATTTATTGAGGGTCTAGCTCAGCACATCAGACTTCATATGGCTAGAGAGACAGGTACTGATATCTCCTTTCAGGATGCAGCCGATGTGGCCAGGCGCATTGAGATGGTATTATCACAGGGCAGTGGTCAGGGGTCTGACAAGAGACCTCGTCATTTTGGCCGATTCAGTGGTGCCTCATTTGAAGGCAGAGATTCCTTTGGCAGAGGTCATCCCCTAGGCCTTATCAGTCGGCACTCCAGGTATCCCGCAGTGCACCTTCAACTCCCATCAGTGCACCGCCGATTCAGAGCCTTCAGGGTGGTCATTCTGGTCGCCAGGGACAGTTACCGGGTCAGTATTCTCAGCAACCGATGTCTTGCTTCACTTGCGGTGGTGTAGGGCATATTTCCAGGTTTTGCCCCCGAGGTTTTGGTGGTTTTCAGTATCAGGGTTCCCATGCCATGGTTCCCGCATCAGGTGCATCCTCACCCCCTTAGCCAGCTAGGGGTGGTCATGGTGCCAGAGGTGGAGGTCAGACTCATAGAGGTGGAGGACATGCCACGAGAGGTAGAGGTCAGGCCGCAGTAGGTCGACCCAGAGATGTTCAGGTTGGAGGGGATCCGCCCCGATGCTATGCTATTCCGTCCAGGCCTGAGGCTGAGGCCTCTGACGCAATTATCACAAGTACGGTTTCAGTTTGCAGCCGAGATGCTTCGGTATTATTCGATCCGGGTTCTACTTTCTCTTATGTGTCTTCATATTTTCCCCCTTATTTGAGCATGCCCCGTGATTCCCTGAGTGCTCCTATATATGTGTCTACCCCGACGGGTGATTCTATAGTGGTAGATCGAGTCTATCGTGCTTGCCTAGTGGCCATTGGTGGTATGGAGACTCAGGTTGATCTTTTGCTTCTGGATAAGGTTAACTTTGATGTTACATTGGGGATGTATTGGCTATCTCCCTATCATGCTATTCTGTACTGTCATGCCAAGACAGTGACCTTAGCCTTACCAGGAGTACCTCGTTTGGAGTGGAGATGGACTCGTAGTCATTCTTCTGGTAGAGTTATTTCTTATATGAAGGCTCGGCGCATGGTCGAGAAGGGTTGTCTGGCCTATTTGGCCTATGTTTGTGATTCCAGTGCCGAGGTTCCTTATATGGAGTCTGTGCCCGTGGTTCGTGAGTTTCCAGAGGTATTCCCTGCTGACCTGCCGGGTATGCCACCCGATAGGGATATTGACTTTTGCATTGAGTTGGCTCCGGGCACTCACCCCATTTCTACTCCGCCGTATCGTATGGCCCCGCCAGAGTTGAAGGAATTAAAGGAGCAGTTGCAGGATTTGTTGGATAAAGGCTTCATTAGGCTTAGTATTTCTCCTTAAGGTGCTCCAGTGCTGTTTGTTAAGAAGAAATATGGCTCAATGAGGATGTGTATTGACTAGCGGCAGCTGAATAAGGTTACTATTAAGAATAGGTATCCTTTGCCGAGGATTGATGATCTATTTGACCAGCTTCAGGGTGCCACAGTGTTTTCCAAGATAGACTTGAGATCAGGTTACATCAGTTGAGGATTAGGGCATTTGATGTCCCTAAGACGNCCCGCTGCTTTTATGAAGTTGATGAACCGAGTGTTCAGGCCCTATTTGGACTCGTTCGTTATTGTTTTCATTGATGATATATTGATATACTCCCGTAGCCGTGAGGAGCATGAGCAGCATCTTCGAGTCATTCTCCAGACTCTAAGGGATAGGCAGCTAAATAAGGTTACTATTAAGAATATGTATCCTTTGCCGAGGATTGATGATCTATTTGACCAGCTTCAGGGTGCTACAGTGTTTTCCAAGATAGACTTGAGATCAGGTTACATCAGCTGAGGATTAGGGAGTTTGATATCCCTAAGACGACCTTTCACACTAGTTATGGGCATTATGAGTTCTTGGTGATGTTATTTGGGTTTACAAATGCCCCCGCTGCTTTTATGAAGTTGATGAACCGAGTGTTCAGGCCCTATTTGGACTCGTTCGTTATTGTTTTCATTGATGATATATTGATATACTCCCGTAGCCGTGAGGAGCATGAGCAGCATCTTCGAGTCATCCTCCAGACTCTAAGGGATAGTCAGTTGTATGCCAAATTTTCCAAGTGTGAGTTCTAGTTGAGTTCGGTGGCATTTCTAGGCCATGTGGTGTCATCAGAGGGTATTCAGGTGGATCCCAAGAAGATTTCAGCAGTCAGAGATTGTCCTAGACCCACTTCAGCTACAAAGATTCGGAGTTTCTTGGGCTTAGCTTTTTATTATCGCCCATTCATGGAGGGATTTTCATCTATTGCAGCCCCGATGACCAGGTTGACCCAGAAGGGTGCCCAATTCAGGTGGTCTGATGAGTGTGAGGCGAGCTTTCAGAAGCTTAAGACAGCCTTGACCACGGCACCAGTGCTAGTTTTGCCCACAGGTTCAGGGCCCTATACAGTGTATTGTGATGCTTCACGGGTTGGGCTTGGTGCAGTGTTGATGCAGGATGTCAAGGTTATAGCTTATGCTTCACGACAATTGAAGGTTCATGATAAGAACTATCCCGTCCATGATTTGGAGTTAGTAGCTATTGTTCATGCGTTGAAGAGCTGGAGGCATTACTTGTATGGTGTGCCATGTGAGGTGTTCACGGATCACAAGAGTTTATAGTATCTATTCAAGCAAAAGGAGTTGAACATGAGGCAGAGAAGGTGGTTAGAGTTGTTAAAGGACTATGATATTACCATTCTTTATTATCCTGGGAAGGCCAATGTGGTGGCCGATGCTTTGAGCCGGAAGTCAGCCAGTATGGTTAGTCTTGCTTATTTATCAGTCGGAGAGCAACCTCTTGCATTGGATGTTCAGGCTTTAGCCAACCGATTTGTGAGATTGGAGGTTTTTGAGACTGGCGGTGTTTTGGCCCATACCGTGACCCGTTCTTCATTGTATGATCGTATTCGGGCCAGGGAGTATGATGATCGTCATTTATGTGTTCTTAGAGATACAGTCCGGCACGGAGGTGCCAAGTAGGTTACGGTTGATGATGAGGGATTTATGCGGATGCAGGGCCATATTTGTGTACCTGATGTTGATGGTATTCGTGAGATGATACTACAGGAGGCCCATAGTTCCCGGTATTCCATTCATCCGGGCGCCGCAAAGATGTTCCAGGACTTACGGCAGCATTATTGGTGGCGGAGGATGAAGAAGGATATTGTAGCCTATGTAGCTTGGTTCTTGAACTATCAGCAGGTTAAGTGCGAGCACCAGAGACCCGGTGGTTTGATGCAGCAGATTCAGCTTCCCGAGTGGAAGTGGGAGCGTATCACCATGGATTTTGTAGTTGGGCTCCCCCGGACCCAGAGGATGTTTGATGCGGTGTGGGTTTTTGTGGATAGGCTGACCAAGTCAGTACACTTCATTCCGGTAGCAGTTTCGTATTCAGCAGAGAAGTTGGCAAGGATCTATATGAGAGAGATTGTCAGATTACCTAGGGTGCCCATATCCATTATATCAGACCGAGGTACTCAGTTTACCTCCTATTTCTGGAGGGTATTTTAGCGAGAGTTGGACACAAAGATTGAGTTGAGCACAGCGTTTCATCCTCAGACGGACGGACAGTCCGAGCGTACTATTCAAATTTTGGAGGATATGTTGTGGGCTTGTGTCATTGATTTCGGGGGTTCATGGGACTAGTTCTTGCCTTTAGCTGAGTTTGCCTACAACAACAGTTACCAGTTGAGCATTCAGATGGCTCCGTATGAGGCGTTGTATGGTAGACGGTGTCGGTCCCTAGTCGGATGGTTTGAGCCGGGAGAGGCTAGATTGTTGGGTTCTGAGTTAGACCAGGATGCCTTGGACAAGGTGAAGATTATTCAGGATAGACTTCGTACAGCTCAGTCCAGGCAGAAGAGTTATGCAGATCGCAAAGTTCGAGATTTGGCATTTATGATAGGAGACCGAGTGTTTCTTTGAGTGTCGCCCATGAAGGGCGTGATGAGGTTCGGGAAGAAGGGCAAGTTGAGCCCTAGGTACATTGGTCCATTTGAGATTTTGGATAAGTTAGGAGAGGTGGCCCACAGACTTGCCTTGCCACCTAGTTTGTCAACCGTGCATCCGGTATTTCACGTATCTATGATCTAGAGGTATATTGCGGACCCATATCATGTACTTGACTTCAGCGGTGTCCAGCTGGACCAGGATTTGTCTTACGAGGAGGAGCCGGTAGCCATATTAGACCGGCAGGTGCGACGGTTGAGATCGAAGAGTTATCCTTCGGTTCGTGTTCAGTAGAGAGGTCAGCCTGTTGAGGTAGCTACTTGAGAGTCCGAGTCTGATATGCAGAGCCGATATCCCCACCTTTCCCCTGATTCAGGTACCTTTCTATGTCCGTTCGAGGACGAACGTTTGTTTTAGAGGTGGAGATTGTTATGACCCAAAAGGTCATCCTGTGTAAATTTAGCTAAAACTGTGTTCCGAGGCCCCGAAAGCCTCCGTTTATCTCACCTCGATGTGCGTGCGCAGCCCGGGTGCATAGCCAGGAAGCCTTTTTGTGGAAACTTGATAAAGAGTTGAATTTATAATAATTAATTGATTAAAATTGACTTTGGTCAACATTTTTGGTAAACGGACTCGGACCCGTGATTTGACGGTCCCAGAGGGTCCATAGGAAAATATGGGACTTGGGCGTATGTCCGGAATCAAATTCCGAGGTCCCGCATCCGAGAAATGAATTTTTAAAGAAAATTATTTTCTGAAAATAATAAAGACTTTTGAAAATGAATTTTCATGTGAAACCCGTGTTACCGGGCCCGTATTATGGTTCCGGAGCCCGTAATAGGTTCAATATATATTATATGAGTTATCTGTTAAATTTGGTAAGAAACGGACTTGGTTTGACGTGTTTCGGATAAAAAAAATGGAAAAGTTGATAGTTTATGAAGTTTGAGAAAATTATATGGATTATGGAGTTTAATTCATTGTTTTGATGTTATTTTGGTGGTTTAATTACTTGAATAAGTTCGTAGGATGTTTATGAGGGCGTGTGTGTATTTTGGTGTTGAGCCCCGAGGGCTCGGGTGAGTTTCGGGTAGGTGTCAGAGTGCAAATTGTTAGAAAAATCTGGTGTTTTAATGCCTTTTTCTGGTGTTCAGGGAATTACCCTATGCGAACGCACTTAAGGGGGTGCGAACGCACAGGGTAAAAGAGGGGTCTGGGGGAAGGGTTCAAATAACTCTATGCGAATGGATCTCTTAGGCTGTGAATGCGGAGGGAGTCCTAGGCTAGGCAGTGCGAACGCGGGGGAGTGGGGGCGAATGCATAGGGTAGGGGGAGACCTGGGGGCTAGGCATCAATAACCCTGTGCGAACGCGGCCCCACAACCGCGAACACACAGGTCTAGGAAATTTAGCCTCTGCGAACGCGGCCTGTGGCCCGCGAACGCAGTGAAGAAAATCGCGCAGTTCATTTTTAAATGCTAAAACAGAATATACATGCGGGATTTTCACTTTTTCACCACCTTCTTCTTCTCCAAGACCCCATAGGCGATTCCCAAGCTAGGTTTCCTCCATAACAACTTGGGTAAGTGATCCTAATTCTAATCTCTTCCATTTTCCTTCATCAATCACTAGAATCTAGGTCTAATAACATGAAATCAAGGTAGAAATTAGGGGTTTTGGGTAGAGTTAGGGATTATGGAAATTTTGGGAATTCAACCGTGTTTTGGGGTCGGATTTCAAAACAAATTGTATATTCGGGCTCGTGGGGGAATGGGTTATCGGATTTTGGTCCAAACCTCGAGTTTGGACCAAGCGGGCCCGGGGTCGAAATTTTGTATTTTTGGAAGAATGATGGGAAATGTATAATTAGGCTTTGGAATTGGTTTATTGAGTAATTATTGATGTTAGTAAGTCAATTATGTCTAGATATTATCGTTTCGCAGTTGGATTCGAGAGGAAAGGCTGTGATTGAGGCTTGACTTGCATTTTTTGAGCCGAGGTAAGTGTTTGGCCTAACCTTAGCTAGGGGGAATAGGTATAGAGTTTTATTTGCTATGTGTAATTCATGTTCAACGTATAGGTGAGGTGAAGAGTACCTATATGTTGTGGTCAAGCATGCCCGTGAGTCAAATGTGATGAATGATGCCGTATTCTTGACATTCTCTGTGCTATGAATAATTGGTGATTTAGAAGTGATACATTGATGTTGTTTCATGCCGTGGGAAGTTATTGATTAATTGTTCAGTTGAGGCTTTTACTGTCGAAATTATACCTCTGAGCGAGTTTGGTTATAGTTGAGTCCCTTGCCGGGACGATAGAATTTCATTGATTATTTCTGTACATATGAGATTTCTTATTGTTAAATTTCATATCAAATTGTTGTTTTTGTATACATTATGCACGAGGGGACATTCCGTGCCGAGTGATGGTGAGGCTATGCACGAGGGGAAATTCCGTGCCGAGTGTTTATTATTTATGCACGAGGGGACATTCCGTGCCGAGTGTTTATTATTTATGCACGAGGGGACATACTGTGCCGAGTGACTGTGAGGTTATACACAAGGGGACATTCTGTGTCGAGTGATTTTACTATTTATGCATGAGGGGACATTCTGTGCCGAGTGATTGTGAGATTATGTACGAGGGGACATGCCGTGCCTTTTGTTGTTCATTACCTGTTCTGAGATTTTAAATTCCTGCTTTTACTTCTACATTTCAGTTATTACCCTGTTCTACTGTGCTAGTATTTGTCGTCCCTGTTATCCCCAGCATGTTCTCCCCGTATATGTATTTACTTGTTTATTCCGTCGATATTTTCCTGTTATATTATAGAATTGCACAAGTATATATTGTTGTCGGTTGCCTTGTCACTACTTCGTCGAGGTTAGGCTCGGCACTTACTCAGTACATGAGGTCGGTTGTACTGATGCTACACCTGCACTTCTTTATGTTGTGCAGATTACGCATCCGGACCCAGCGGACATAGACGGAGGGAGTATCCTTCAGTCCATTCAGGAGACATCGAGGTAGTCCCGCAGACGTTCGTGGGCCTTGGCATCACCTTCTACCCTCCTCCTTCATTTCTGTCTTATTCTATAGTTTCAGAGATAGTTATATGTATTTATTTTTTTAGACCAGTGTATTTAGTAATCTCATAGACAGTTCGTGAGTTTGTGACACCAGTTCTGGGTTATATTTACGGGATTTATTTCGAAGCTTGTTATATAGTTTTGAAATTAGTAAACTTTCATATTGTTAATCACAGTTGCCTTAGTTATCTTGTTCATTTTAACTGTTAATGAGTTTATTTATTCCAAACGTTGGCTTGTCTAGCGGGTTCAACGTTAGGCGCCATCACGGCCTGAAGGTGGGATTTCGGGTCGTGACACCCCCGGGCCCACATCTCGAAATCCAACAAAAGTTACAAAACTAGAAACCTCTTTCACTCACGAGTCCATTCATACCAAATTTACCAAAATCCGACCTCGTTTGATCCTTCAATTTCTCAAATTAAACTCTCCAATTTCTAGCCCTATTTCCCCAATTTTCACCCCTAATTTCCACAATTTTCATGCTTAATCAACTGAAATTCATCAAAGATATGAATATTAAGTTTAAAAACCTTACCTCAACGAGTTCCCCTTGATTCCCTCTTTAAAACCCTCCAAAAGCTCCAAAAACCGAGTTGAAATTGTGAAAAATGACCGAAATTCGCGAAGGGTTCAATTTATACTCTCTGCCCAGCAAAACCGCACCTGCGGTCAAACACTCGCTTCTGCGACGCCGCACCTGCGGAAAACCATTGTATGTGAGGTTCCCACTTATTCCTTCAGAATCCGCTTCTACGGTCACGCAGGTGCGCTCCAATTCTCGTTCATGCGCTTCCACCCCCACACCACTCCTGCTCTCATCTGCGAGCCTTTCTCCGCTTCTACGTGCCTCACACATGCGGTTCCCACTCCACAGGTGCGGTTAAAATAGAACCAACAACTTCACCTGCTCTTTCCAAGTTCCAACTCTCTGCTATCAATCCGAAATCATCCCGAGGCCCTCGGGACCTCGACCAACAACACCAATAGGTCAAATATCGATACACGAACTTAGTCGAACCTTCGGAACACCTAAAACAACACCAAAACACCTAATTCACCTCGAATTCGAGCCTAAGGATTTCTAAACTTCATAAATTCGCCAACGATGCCGAAACCAACCAAACCACGTCCGAATGACCTGAAATTTTGCACACATGTCACAGACGACAGTACGAACCTATTCCAACTCCCGAATTTCCATCTCGACCCCGATATCAAATTTTCCACTGCCGACCGAAAATCACCAAGTTTCCAATTTCACTAATTCAAGCCTAATTCTACCACGGGCCTCCAAATTACCTCCCGATCATTCTCCTAAGCCCAAAAATCACCTAACGGAGCTATCCGAACCATAAAAACCCCAATCCGAGATCGTTTACTCATAAGTCAACTTTTGGTTGACTTTTCCAACTAAATATCCAAATTAAGAGACTAATTGTCTCATTCCACTCCAATCACTCTGAACCCGAGCCAACCAACCTGACGCAAAAAAATAAAGCTGAACAACATATAATGAAGCAGAAATGGGGGAAACGGGGCTATAACTCTCGGAACGACCGGCCGGGTCATCACTTCCTCCCTCACTTAAACACACGTTCGTCCTCGAACGTGCCAAGAGTTGTTCCAAAAGCCATCAAATCGCCAAATAACCTTACCACGCACATATCCGGGGGTGATCCCACATCATCCTGTCCCGCATAGATCTGATAACACAACACACTTGAAATTTCTTCATCCAACCTAATCCATAAGCCTTAGAATCCAATTTCCACATCCGAACTTATCTATAAGATCAGAGTCACACATCCACACACTGTATAAGTCCGAACAAACTGTATCCAACCATATCCATAACTCAAGACGAAATCACATGATATCCCACACAACTCAAAAACTCGTAGCAATAATTTATAATCACACAAGCTGCTCAAGAAACCCAACGCCGGTAATAACCCTATTATCAAACAGAAACCCGTTCTAACACCTTCATATACTGCCAATGATGAAAGAAACACGCAAAAACCCATAACCGTTCGGCGGATCAACAAGTGGTGGAACTCCCTCTCCTTATATAGGAACTATAGCAAATCTCTAAGCTGATTAATCATCAATACCCTCCCAAATATACCGTAACTAGATTTGATAGCACCATTATATGTCCGGTGACCTCGTCTCATCCAACACAACCACTCTAGCGACATGACGTTTCAATACAGCTTAAAGCCAAAACCCGTGATGTCCGTGCACTAATAAGCAACATTCCAAATGTACTCAAATATGGAAAATGACATCAAACTAGGGAACCGTCCTGCAAGATCAACGAGTATCACCACAACGTGATGCTAAGAACTACTCACACACCGCAGAACCAAAACGCACGAATCCAAACTACCTAGTCGTGATGGCGCCTATGGTAGTACTAGGCTAGCCGATTAATTATTCAAAACATACAATAACTCTTTTCAATAATTCATTTTCCTAACCTTTTTCATCATAGATCTTCCATTAAACAATTTCAAACAAGTAAAAGTTAACAACTATAAACCAACGGCCCGACCTTAGGTGTCACTAGTCATGAGCATCTATGATACAAGTTTGTAGTCTACTTAAAAGACAAGAGAAGTCTAATAAAATAATCTACTAAAAGAATAGGAGGGAGATGAGCAGGGTTGCGGTCGCCATGCAGCTACCTTGCTAAACTCTGACAACAACTGAGGATATATAACTCACACTCGAGCGTTCTGTGACACTTAAATCTTCACACAAGGTGCAGGAGTAACGTGAGTACACCAACTCAGTAAGTAACCACCATAAATAAAGGCTGAGTACAGTGACGAGCAGTAAAATCACATAAAGCTCACAAGATAAAGTCTTAGTAAAAACAACAATCGCCAAATCAGTAATCAAGTCAAAATATCTCGTAAAACTCCAGTTTCAATGGAATATGAAAACATTTTCATTAGTTTCAATAGAGGCTCAATATAAAAATAGAGTGAAAATAGTGATTTCATAAACAAGCCCCTCGGGAAAAGTATCACTCATAAACAGCCCCTCGGGCAAACCTCACCATCACTCATGCTCCCAATCACTCGTCACTCGGCACTCGGTAGGTACCTGCGCTCACTGGGGGTGTACAGACTCCAGAGGGGCTCCTACAACCCAAGCGCTACATTGCTGCGGCGTACAGCCCGACCCAATATCACTGCGGCATGCAGCCCGATCCATATATCGCTGCGCCATGCAGCCCGATCCATATATCGCTGCGGCGTGCAACCCGATCCATATATCCTCACAATCAGGGCCTCAGCCTCACTCAGTCATCAACCTCACAAGCCACTCGGGCGTTTCAGTAAAATCAGGGGACTTGGCCCAAAATAACTTTCATATATTTTAAAATAGAGTAATGAAACTAAATTAAACAGTAAGCAGGAAAATCATGACTGAGGATTTGCTTTCTGATGTTCGGCCAAAAATGCATATATTTACCTATTGTTATCTCATATTCTAGTACTTTTAATCGCCATTTGAGTATTAATTTTGTGCTTAATATTATATTTTAACTGTGTAGGACTAAAGAGGTGTGAAGATGAAGAGATTTGGAGCAAAATTAGATAAAACTTGGAAGAAAAAAAAAATAAAAACAAATAAAAGACATAAGGGGAGGGGAGGGGGGGGGGGGGGGA
>ML243997.1:0-78803 GCA_005239495.1 Nicotiana undulata | reverse complement strand
GGGGGGGGGGGGGGGGGGGGGGGGGGAGGACACCCTTTGGTCTTTGTCCCCCCCCCAAGTGGAGAAAATAAAGGAAGTTCAAAAGAAAGATTGAAGATTGGAAACGTGAAAACAATTCTGTCTTCAGCGCCAGGACCAGCGCCTGGCGCTGGCAAGGCCTGGACGCTGGGCACGAGATTTTTTCCTTCTTTGTCTGGGACAAGGTTATTTCGGTCCTACACGATCCCAACTCGTATATAAGGAGTCCTAAACCTAATTTTGACAAGATCTAACATAATTTGAAGGAGAATTAACACGGGGGAACACACACCACGTTTGGAGGAGGCTTCTACCTAGTTTTTCTTCTCTTATCTTCCTTTAATCTCATAGTTTATTACTTCTAGAGTTTTGGGTTCTACATTAACGTTGTAGCTTGAATCTTGAATTGTTTTTATTATTTTATCATATTGGTTTATTTATTCAGTCTTTTTCTTAATTATTTAATTGCTTGATCACCAATTGAATACTGTCTACGAATCTAGGATTGAACTCGGGAGAGGGAATTCTAGATTGCATATAAGATTGAGTAGAGCAAGATCTTAACTCTTGGGGGGGGGGGACAGATTTGCAGTTATGATAGGAATATACCTAATCGCCTTGCTTGGTTACTATACCGGAATTATTAATGCGTTCTTGTTAATTCTAATTCCATAGGAATATAGGCGTTAGATTAGCTTGAATAGGCGAGTAGTACTTCAAGAGAAGGCTACAAGCAATATTAACCCTATCAACCAATAAACTAGATAAATTAATTAGACGATTTAAGTGGAAGACTCAACGACATTGTTAGCTAACCCATAACATTAGAATATCGACTCTTCTTGAATTCATGTCTAATTTTGCCAACTTGTTTCTTTAATCTCTTAATTTTCTACTCTAGATTAGTTGTAGTTAAATATTAATACTTTAGGAATTGCTTGAATAGATTAATTGTTTTGTTTAATTTAGTTTAGTTGATAGTTTATCACAAGTCCCTGTGGGTACGATATCGGGACTTACAATCCTATATTACTTGTCGACCACGTATACTTGCGTGTGTGTTTGGTAGCAACACTTTCAAATCAAAACAGTGTGAGGATAGTATAAAATACCCCTAAGGTTCAAAACAGTATGACACAAGGCCCCAAACATGGCGTTCAACCCAAATTGTAAGAATTCTTGCTAAAACATATAGCAATTATAAAACTTTAATCAAAATATGCAACTCTATAGTTGCTACGGGACGGACCAAGTCACAATCCCTAATGGTGCACGTCCACACGCCTGTCACCTAGCATGTGCGTCACCTCAATGTAGTGATATAGTACGAAATTCCGGGATTTCATACCCTCAGGTCTAGATTTACAGTCGTTACTTACCTCAATTAAGCCAAACACTACTCCGCAATTCCCTTGCCACTCGACTCGGCAAAAATTGCCCCGAATCTAACAGTAATAAGTATTATATCATTAATATATGCTAAAGGAACAAGGCCCACATAAAAATTATCAAATTAAACCACAAATCCCGAAATTGGCCAAACCCGACCCCCGTGCCCCCATCTCGAAATCCAACAAAAGCTACAAAACTAGAACCCTCTTTCACTCACGAGTCCATTCATACCAAATTTACCAAAATCCGATCTCGTTTGACCCTTCAATTCCTCATATTAAACTCTCCAATTTAAAGCCCTAATTTCCCTAAATTTCACCCCTAATTTATACAATTTGCATGCTTAATCAACTGAAATTCATCATAGATATGAGTATAACGAGTTCCCCCTTGATTCCCTATTCAAAACCCTCCAAAAGCTCTAAAAACCGAGTTGAAATTGTGAAAAATGACCAACAATTCGCGAAGGGTTAAATTATACTCTCTGCCCAGCAAAACCGTACCTGCGGTCAAACACTTGCTTCTGCGACGCCGCACCTACGAAAAAACCATCAGAGGTGCGGTTCCCACTTATTCCTTCAGAATTCACTTATGTGGTCACAGCACCGCCGGGTGCACTCCAATTCTCGCTCTAGTGCTTCCAGTCACACACCACTCCTGCTCACATCTACGAGCCTTTCTCCGCTTCTGCGTGCCTTGCACTTGCGGTTCCCACTCCGCAGGTGCGGTTAAAATAGAACTAGCAGCTTTAACTGCTCTTTCCAAGTTCCAAACTCTCTTCTAACCATACGAAATAATCCCGAGGCCCTAAGGACCTCGACCAACAACACCAATAAGTCACATATCGATACACGAACTTAGTCGAACCTTCGGAACAACCAAAACAACACCAAAACACTGAATTAACCTCGGATTCAAGCCTAAGGATTTCTAAACTTCCAAAATTCACCAACGATGCCGAAACCAACCAAACCACGTCCGAATGACCTGAAATTTTGCACACACGTCACAAATGACACTACGAACCTATTCTAACTCCCGTAATTCCATCCCGTCTCCGATATCAAATTTCCCACTGCCGACCGTAAATCACCAAATTTCCAATTTCTCCAATCCAAGCGTAATTCTACCACGGACCTCCAAATTACCTTCCGATCACACTCCAAATTAATCCGAGATCGTTTACCCATAAGTCAACTTTCGGTTGACTTTTCCAACTAAATATCCAAATTAAGAGACTAATTATCTCATTCCACTCCAAAATCACTCCGAACCCAAGCCAACCAACCCAACGCAACATAATAAAGATGAACAACATATAATGAAACATAAATGGAGGAAACGAGGCTATAACTCTCGGAATGACCGGTCGGGTCGTTACACCTATCTTCGCGTTCGCGTAGGTCAGTGGTGAGCCATCAAGTTCTTCCTTCTCCGCGTTCGCGAGCTTCTTGTCATGTTCGTGATGACCAAACTGAACATCCTTCATTTTTCTTCTTTGTGAACGCGACCATATCACCCCGTTCGCGATGCATAAACACTTGGTCATGCAGAATATAATATCAAGTCAAGGGTTATACCATTTTTATCACATTTTGACTTTTAGAGCTCGGTTTTCAGCGATTCTTTGCGGGGTTTTCAAGGAAATCAATTGTAAGTGTTCTTCACCTAGAATTTATTATATTCCTTGATTTTATATTTATTTTTGTCATTTAAATTGTGTTTTGAGTTGGGGAAAATGGTGGTATTTGAAGAAAGTTTTCAAAATATAAATTGATGATTTGAAAGGCGAATTGGTTTCAGAACTTGATAATTTTTTATGGTTGAACCCATATCGGAGTGGGTGTTCGGATTTTATAAAATTTACCGGAATCTGAAGTGCGGGCCCGGGGAGTTGACTTTTTAGAAATTGAATAAAAACCACTGCTTTATTAATTAAAATTGTTTCTTCTTGCATTGTGTGATGTATTCAAGTCGTCTTGGGCTAGATTGAGATGAGCAGAGATGAATTTGCAAAGGAAAGGCGAAAATTGAGTGTGGAGTTAGCCGAATTGAGGTAAGTATTTTGCCTAACTTTGTTGAGGGAATTTTTTCTCCTATTTGTCACTGTTTGGTACATGCGAGGGTGATACATATGTGAGGTGACGAGCGTATATGTATGTGCCAGGATTAATCATGCTTGGGGGGGGGGGGTAGATTATGTTATAATTGTGTCTTGTAGAATTTCATAACCTTCTTACTTCATGCCTCACTTGACTTCTAGATATTAAGAACGCAGTGTTAAATGTTAGAGTCGAGACTTAGCCTAATATAGCTTAATCAATTTGATGGAAAATCCTCAGAATACGTTGATGTGTCTAATTCGGTCATCTCTATGCATAATCATTAATATGTTGCTATGGCTAATATTTTGAGATGCTAGATTCCATACTTGTGTTGTTGATAAATTGTGAGATTTGTAAAAGTACTTGAATTATATGGCCCTTGAGGGTTTTATTGAATCATTGTGGGTTTATAAATGCTGTGATTGAGAATTTGTTGGAATATCCATTTGAACACTCTCCTCAGCGTCGTTTATACTTCCTGCCTTGCCATTTTATTGAATTTCATATGCTTGGTGAGGACGAGTGTAATGCACGAAGGGTGATGCCGTGCCATTTTTTATATTCATTATCACGTGAGGAAGAGTGTAAAGCAAGAAGGGTGATGTCGTGCCATATTATTGAGAGTAAAAGCACGAAGGGTGATGCCGTGCCATTGCATTTATACTCTTATACTTTTGTATCATTGCGAGTTCATGGAACGATAGGTGTTTCCACGCAAGTAAGGACGAGGGAGATGCATTATGTTATGATATTCTTATCTTGCAGATATCTTTATGTTCGTACTTATGGTTCTTATGTGGCTTGTCATCATTGTTCTGTCACTTATCTCTATCTCAGCCGTTGTTGTGTTGTCTATACCTTCTACTTGTTTAACTTGTCTACTTCTTGCTGTTATGATTGTATCCATGTCATATCCGTTTTGTTGCACTTAGGTACGGGTCTTCTTCAATTTTGGCCATTCATGCTCTACTTGTTGCATTATAAAGAACATGCACCCGTCCCCTTCTCTTGTTTGTTATATCTATATTTACGCCTCCATCATGCTAGTTAGTTGAAGTTATAACCCTTTTTCCTGATTGTTGTCATTACCTCTATGCTCTGTGCTTATTCTGCTACTGATGTTCTTCTATACATTCTCGTTCATTATTACTGCTTGCATATTTCCTTCCTTGTCATTTCTATTATTAGTACTATTATTTGGCTGGTGCTCTTTTACGCATGTATGGTGAGGATGAGATAAATGCACGAAGGGTGTTGTCGTGGCGTTAGATTTGATGTCTTGAGTGCTTCTCTCGCACTATGAAAGTTTTGAGGTGATTTGTTGTGGCTCATGGGTTTTCGTTCTAAAGAAAGGGTTGGTCGGGATGCTGAGAACTGTCAAATTGTGATTTTTTCTGGTACTCTGTTATTGCTCTGTACAGTCGTGTTGTGTACTCTATTCTATTATAATGTGATATAGTTCTATTTCTAGTTTACATTACAGTGTTATCAATAAGCATCTTTTAACAAAAAGCCTCGTCACTACTTCGACGAGGTTAGATAAGATACTTACCAGTACATGGGGTCGGTTGTACTGATACTACACTTTTGTACACTTCGTGCAGACTATTGGAGTGGAGCTGCTGGAGGAGTCGGGAGCTGACCCTGAAGATGTTCGTGTATTCTGGATAGGAGTTGCCACTTGTCCTTGGTAGTTTTTGACATTATTAATCTGTTCATGTAGTTTTCAAATAGGTCGTGTGAATATTTGCATTAGCTTTGTAAATTCTAAATCCTAGAAGCCCATGATTCGTACTACCAGTTCTTGGGATTTTTTTTTGTAAAAGTTCAGACAATCCTATTTTTAGTTTCTTGTATATTCTTTTGGCTTGTATCTATTGTTAGTTGGCTTACCTAGCGGGTCGAGTTAGGTTCCATCATAACCTATGATTTTGGGTCATGACAAGGTGGTATCAGAGCACTAGGTTTGTAGGTTCTACGAGTCATGAGCAAGTGTCTAGTAGAGTCCTGCGGATCTGTATGATGATATCCATATCTATCTTCGGGAGGCTACATGAAATTTAGGAACATTTCCCCTTCTTCTTTCCTTATCGTGCGACCTTGTTTCAGCTTGAAATCTACGACTTTGACTCTTGTCGATCGCTCATATGTGATGGGGTGTGCTCAGTATTCGCTATGTGTCGACGATCGGTGATGCTGCAAATGGATTACTACAGGCTATGGATGCTTGATTATCATCTCGACGTGTTGTCTAGCCTCAGAAGCGGATGCATTGTTAAATATTCTAGTCG
This sequence comes from Nicotiana undulata, assembly GCA_005239495.1. NCBI lineage: Eukaryota > Viridiplantae > Streptophyta > Magnoliopsida > Solanales > Solanaceae > Nicotiana > Nicotiana undulata. The sequence goes on along the minus strand of ML243997.1, from coordinate 72,997 downwards.
TTCAGTTGTGGTATGAGGAGGGATCATATGTTTGGTTGCTAAGCACATATTTGGGAAGATTGGCTGGTGGCCAGGCTATTGTGATTAAGGTGAGTTCATGGCGAGGTGTCGATTTGAGTATAACTAGTGGGCCATCTCCTGCCTGATGAGTTTGGGTCATGTGTATCGTATGAGGTTTTCATTCGATGAAGTGCATATGTCATCATTTCAGAGAATTTAGGGAAATTGTTGCTTATTTCAATGATGGGTAAACGCTTGGCAGGATCTTCGGGGTGTTCTATGATCAGCATTGCAAGCGTTTTAAAGTATTAAGCTAAATAGTCATGCGAGATCGAGGCATGCCGTGAAGATATGATACTTTGGGTTGCTGATGGGGTGTTCTATGGCTTCGAGCTAAGTGTTGGAGTTTTCTAATGATGATCGGATTGTAGGGTCATGTGCCGTATCAATTTCCGGATCGAGAGATTGCTTGGTTATTTCTTTGAATGGGCATATGCTGGTGTAGCACGGGTTTCTTCACACATATTAGCTGTGTATTGAAGATCATAGTAAGATAAGTGGTTACCGAGAGGGTTCTGGCAAGTTCCAGGTCTTATGTAGCCTTTAAGGACTTTTGGATTTGTCTACGGGTGGGCTTGAAAATGGTAGTGAATGGTAATTGGATCTGCGGTATTTCCTTGTCAAGAAAAGTCTACATGTCAATGTTGGAGTGATGCAAGAAATGTCTTCGGGTTCCCAGGAAGTTCTATCAGGGCGGTCATATCAGATTGAGTTACTTTTGGGTTGGCAGTCTGCGTAACTCGGTTGAGTTATAGGTGATTGGTTCTGATTACTTGATTATGTGTCACGGAGTTTCGAAGAATTTAACATGGTTATTACCACGGTTGGAGTTGATGTTCTTTACAGGTATCGAAGCAATATTGTGTGTGGTGGTGATCTCTTGGATTGAGTTAAATGAAAGATTCTCGGTTGATAGGGTGCTATGAGATTTGCGTAGTGTTGCGAGTTAGCATGTTAGAGGCGATGCACCGTGTGGGGTTGAAAAGTTTCATGTGCAAGGTTGCAGATAGTTTTAGAGGGAAGGATATAAGTTCTTGATGGCACATACGATTTCGGGTGTTTAAGGTCTTGCTAGCACTATGTGTTCCCATCGAAGTAGAGTTCGCCTATTGGCAGGTACGTTGTGTTTTGACTTATGGGTGTTTCTCTGTGAGTTGATGGAGCATGAATTACGTGTCAGCTATTTGAGTAACAATGTTGAGATTGGGTATGAAAATTTTGGTATTCATGAGGCTCAGAGGCTGAATGTTCTTGTTGGCAGACTATTCCTTGATTGAGAGTTGAGAAGAAATGTAGAGGATTGGATGATTTGGAAAGTTTATTACATGTTTGAAGACAACCAAAATTTGGTTGGGGATTATTTTGAGCCTAATGAGAATGTGTATTCAGTATCAGATTGGATTTGCTTGCTCTTGCGCAGTTGTTGCCACATGTATATCATCGGGCAGAATGGATGTTATTAGTGCCCTGGTTTAAGTTATATGTTTCTCTATTATACTACGATGGGTTGTGAGGTTTACATGATTCTTCACACGCATATTGTGATTCAGTTTAGGCCTCGTGGCACTATAGGCGAGGTGGCCTTTGTGATGTTTCTTAGATTAATGCACCATAGTTGTGCTTGTCTTTCCTAGTATTGTTTGTTCCTAATGATTTCCCCACAGTTATATTTTGTGCACTATGTTGTGCTTGATGTTGACGTACATGTGATGAGTGATCTAGAGTATTATGGCTCGATGGGTACTTTATGTGGGTTGATATGATGGGATCGGGTTGCACGCCGCAACGGTACAGTGATGAAATGTGACTCCTTATTCTTGTTTTGTGTATTTTTCTTTCACCTTGTTAGAAAAGTTCATAGTGAAGTGCTAAAATTTCCCTGTATGTTTTGCTTATTTAGTAGTCTTCTTATTTAGCTTTCTCTGATATCTATCATGTCTGAGTTATTACTTGTTAGTGTATGAATCTGGGTTATGTGGGGCTCCATATGATTATTGTTGATACTTGTCGGTGTGGTTGCTGGTATTGGCTGAGATGAGGTTTCTAGACCTGAGATTTGCGCTATTGTATTGGGATGAGGAAGGTTTTGAAGAATAACACTATATTTTGTTGAGGATTTGGGCAATGGCCCTGGTCAGGCGAGTGAGTTTCTTGGTTTATTGACCATATGAGTGGTTAAGCGGTTATGCGTGTTCCTTTCATCATCAATGGGGTATGAAGGTTTCTGAACGAGGTTCTAATCGATATGAGGTTTTCTATCGGCACCAGATTTGTTTTTGGCAGTAATGGTGGTCAGAAGTTCCTATTGTGAGTATTGAAGTGAAGGGGTACGTCGTGTGATTACATCTTGGGTTATGGTCATGATTTGATCAGCTGGTTCAGACTTGTACAGTGTGTAGATGTGAGATTCAGGTCTTGTAATGAGTTCCAGATGGTAGAGATTGGGTTCTAAGGTTAATGACTAAGGTTGAAACAAGGATCTCTAGTTATGGTGAGTTGGGGGGCTTATGTGGATCAGGGTGACGTGGGATCACCCCCAGGTTTGTGCTTAGTGAGGTTACACCGTGATTTAATAGCTTTGGGAAGACTCCTGGCACGTTCGAGGACGAACATGTGTTTAAGTGGTGGAGGATGTAATGACCCGACATGTCGTTTTGAGTATCTACACTTCGCTTAGTGTTCTGAGGGATCAAGTATCTACGCATGGTGTATTATGACTTGCGTAAATCACCGGTGTTGGTTTTCAAGTTATCCGAAATCAATTTGGAAGAATGAACTTCAAGATTTAAGTTCTAAGTTGGAAGAATTGACCAAGTTTGACTTTTTAGCTTTTGACCTCGGAATGAAGTTTCGTCAATGTTGTTAGCTCTGTTGGGTGATTTTGGGCTTAGTAGCGCGTCCGGATTATAAATTGGACGTCCATAGTTGAATTAGTCTTGAAATGGAGAAAGTTGGATTTTGAGAGGTTTGACCGGGAGTGGGTTTTTTGGTATCGGGGTTAGATTCCAATTCCGAAAGTTGGAATAGGTCCGTAATGGAAAATGTGACTTGTGTGCAAACTTTGAGGCCAATTGGAGTTTATTTGATTTTGTTCAGACGCTCGATTGCGATTCTAGAAGTCCTTGAAGTTTAAGTTTGATCTTCATGCGTTTGGATCCGATTCGTGGTTTTAGAGGCTATTTTGATGATTTGAGGCCCTGAGCGAGTCCGTGTTAGGTTATAGAACTTGTCATTGTGTTTAGACGGGGTCCCAGAGGTCTCAGGTGTGTTTCGGATGGGCTACGGGCCATTTCCTTCTATTTTTGGACTGCTGATATCTGTTATCTGGTTTTCTCCTTCGCGTTCGCGTCTGCTCCTCTGCGTTTGCGAAGAGTAATCTTGGAGGAGGGAATATTTTTTCATCGCGTTCGCATGAACACGCTTGCGATCGAGAAAGCCAACTTTCTCCTTCTTCGCGTTCGCATACTCTCTTCCGCGTTCGCGTAGTGCAAACCGGGCCCTGGGCAGTGATGACCTTTCCTTCTACGCATTCACATTCTTTTGTCCGCGAACGCATACTTATGCTTTTCCATCTTTCGCGTTCGCATGTCTATCCTCGCATTTGCGTAGCCCAATGGTGAGCCATCATGTTCTTCCTTATCCGCGTTCACGATCTTGTTGTCACGTTCGCGATGACCAAACTGAACAACCTTCATTTTTCTTCTCCGCGAACATATCACTGCGTTCGCGATGCATAAACACTTGGGCAGGCACAATATAATCACAAATCGAGGGTTATAACATTTTTATCACATTTTGACTTATAGAACTCGTTTCTGAGCGATTCTTTGCGAGGATTTCAAGCAAATCAATTGGGTAAGTGTTCTTCACCTAGAATTTATTATATTCCTTGATTTTATTTTTACTTTTGTCATTTAAATTATGTTTTGAGTTGGGGAAAATAATGGTTTTTTTCATTGTTTGCTACATGCAGGGGTGATACATATGTGAGGTGACGAATGTATAAGTATGTGCCAGGGTTAATCATGCTCGGGGGTAGATTATGTTATAATTATGTCTTGTAGAATTTCATAACCTTCTTAATTCATGCCTCACTTGACTTATATGTATTAAGAACGTAGTGTTAAATGTTAGAGTCGAGACTTAGCCTAATATAGCTTAATCAATTTAATGGAAAATTCTTAGAATACATTGATGTGTCTAATTCGGTCATCTCTATGCATAATCATTAATATGTTGCTATGGTCGATATTTTGAGATGCCAGATTCCACACTTGTGTTGTTGATAAATTGTGGGATTTGTGGAAGTACTTGAATTATATGGCCCTTGAGGGTTTTATTGAATCATTGTTGGTTTATAAATGCCACGATTGAGAATTTGTTGGAATATCCGTTTGAACACTCTCCTCAACGTTGTTTATGCTTCATGCATTGCCATTTTATTGAATTTCATATGCTTGGTGAGGAAGAGTGTAAAGCACGAAGGGTGATTCCATGCAATTGTTTATATTCATTATCATGTGAGGAAGAGTGTAAAGCACGAAGGGTGATGCCGTGCCATATTATTGAGAGTAAAAGCACGAAGGGTGATGCCATGCCATATTATTGAGAGTAAAAGCATAAAGGGTGATGCCGTGCCATTGCATTAATACTCTTATACTTTTGTTTCATTGCGAGTTCATGGCAAGATGGGTGTTTCCGTGCAAGTAAGGACGAGGGACATGCATTATGTTATGATATTCTTTTCTTGCAGATATCTTTATGTCTTACCCTGAATTATTATGGTCGTACTTATGGTTCTTATGTGGCTTGTCATTAATATTATGTCATTTATCTCTATCTCAACCGTGATTGTTCTGTCTATACCTTCTACTTGTTTAACTTGTAAACATCATGTCTACTTCCTGCTGTTATGATTGTATCCATGTCATATCCATTTTGTTGCACTTAGGTACGGGTCTTCTTCCATGTTGTCCATTCATGCTCTACTTGTTGCATTATAAATAACATGCACCCCTCTACCCTTCTCTTATTTGTTATATCTATCTTCACGCCTCCACCATGCTAGTTAGTTGAAGTCATAACCCTTTTTCCTAATTGTTGTCATTACCTCTATGCTCTTTGCTTAGTCTGTTACTGATGTTCTTCTGTACATTCTCGTTCATTATTACTGCTTGTGCATTTCCTTCCTAGTCATTTCTATTATCGGTATTTCTATCATTTGGCTGGTACTTTTTTACGCATGTATGGTGAGGATGAGATAAATGCACGAAGGGTGTTTCCGTGCCGTTAGATCTGATGTCTTGAGGCTTCTCTCACACGATGAAAGTTTTGAGGTGATTTGTTGTGGTTCATGGGTTTTCGTTCCAAGGAAAAGGTTGGTCGAGATGCTGTGAATTGATAAATTGTGATTCTTTCTGGTACACTGTTATTGCTCTGTACAGTCGTGTCGTGTACTCTTTTGTCGTGTACTCTTTTCTATTATACTATGATATAGTTCTATTGCTAGTTTACATTACAATGTTATCAATAAGCATCTTTTAACTAAAAAGCCTCGTCACTACTTCGACCAGGTTAGACAAGATACTTACCAGTACATGGGGTCGGTTGTACTGATACTGCACTTCTGCACACTCCGTGCAGACTATTGGAGCAGAGCTACTGGAGGAGTCGGGAGCTGACCCTGAAGATGTTCGTGTATTCTGGATAGGATCTGCCACTTGTCCTTGGTAGTTTTAGACATTATTAATTTGTTCATGTAGTTTTCAAACAGGTCATGTGAATATTTGCATTAGCTTCGTAAATTCTAAATCCTAGAAGCTCATGATTCGTACTACCAGTTCTTGGGGAATTTCTTTTTGTAAAAGTTCAGACAATCCTATTTTTAGTTTCTTATATATTCTTTTGGCTTGTATCTATTGTTAGTTGTCTTACCTAGTGGGTCGAGTTAGGTGCCATCATGACCTGTGATTTTGGGTCGTGACAATTAGTTTTCCATATCGTTATGTGTGCCAATATAATTGTTTAAGTTATATGTAATCAGTGGCGGACCCAAGATTTTATGCAAGTGGGTTAAATCTTAGAAGTATATAACTTTAGTTGTAAAATAGTATTTGTCAAGTAGGTTCAAATAGAATATTTATACAAAATTTACACAGATTTAATCCTAATTTATACGTATACACAATATTATTTTTTGATGAAGCGAGTTCAGTTGAACCCGCTAGCTACTACGTGGGTCCGCCACTGTATGTAATAGAGCATATAAGAGGCACATAACACTTAAATTCCTACATGATTTCTACCCATAGAATCTTATAGCATATTATATATAAAGCCCATATCCTAGTAATCACTATACCCTAATATTCCTTTATAAAGTATTATTACAAACCAGAATTAAAATAAAAAGAATAACATAATAACAAGCAAGGCATTTGCATCTATACCCGCTTTTTGGGTTACGTTTTAACTTATACCCGCTTTGCAAAAATAATTGCAAGCGTACCCATTTTTCGCATAACTTCAGGCGTACGGGCCTGAAGTAGCAAAACGTTTTGCTTGAAGTGGAGCAAAACTTCAGATATTTTTGCATGAAGTTTGGCCTGACTTGCAAAGGCGATCACGCAAACTTCAGTTCATAGTGCAAATGGCAAACTTTAGTTCAATAAAACAACATGTGTTGGATGAAGTTTTTGTTTGTAATTGCTAAACTTCAGCATTCTAGTAGCTGAAGTTTTGTTTATAATTGCTGAACTTCTGCATTCTAGTAGCTGAAGCTTTATTCTGTATTTGCTAAACTTTAGCATGTTTTAGCTGAAACTTTGTTCTGTATTTGCTGAACTTCATCATGTTTTAGCTGAAGCTTTGTTCTGTTTGTGATGAAATTCAGGGTTGAAGTTTGTTTTGTATTAGCTGAACTTAAGCATTCTAGAAAGTTGAAGTTTTTGTTTATATCTGCTGAACTTCAGCATTCTTAGAGCTGAACTTCTAAAACAAAAATGAATCTAAATAGATCACGATTAGCAGCAATTGATGCTGTTCATTTCAAAGATTGAAGAATGCAAAATATTTTCGACATGAAAACAAGTTACTACAGATAAATTAGAACCAAAAACCAATGTGCCTGTAAAGCTAAAATATCTAAGAGGTTAAATTATTGTGTAGAAGATCAAACCGAGTATAATGAGACAAGTAGATATATATGAATCATCAGGCTAGAACGCATAACAATATCTCAATCTTCAGCATTCAAAAAATGAAGGAGAAGCTGAAGTTGTTTAAACAGTGGGTACAAGTTAAAACTTTTTTTAAAAAGTGGGTATAGGTTAAATGGGGGTGATAGTAGCCTATATTATGCAATGTAGATGCTATTTGTTCTCTAAATTAACCATGCTCTATTGATGTTTTGAATGCTAAAAGATAACAAAATGCTCTAATTGTGATTTTTATGCTTTGCAGGAGCATCTCCGAGCAAAGAGGGATAAAGAGCGTTTTGAAGTCAAATATGTATATACAAGGTTAATCGAGAATAGTTCGGATGAAAACGAGCAAGAAAAGGCAAAGAAAATAGTGAAAAGTATCACTGCGACCGCGGTGGAAGGCAGGCCGAAACATTAAGGAAGAAAATGACCGCGGTTGGGACCGCGACCGCGGTCGCGCATTAAACAGCCAGAAAACCCATGGGCTAAAGTGCAATTAGCTGGGAAATTAACCTAACTGTAACGACCCGGTCGGTCGTTTTGTGAGTTAGCACCCTGATCCCCTAATAACTACTTCTCCCATGCCTTATTATGTTAATAGAACGTGTCGAGGCGTTGAGTGGTGAAATGCAGGGTGATTTTGGACACATAGTCCGTTGATGTGAATTTTAGCTTTAGAAATCGGACCGTAGCTAGAGCTGTGTGAAGATGGATCCGGAATGGTATTCCGTCGACTTCGTTAGCTCCGTTGGATGATTTCGAGGTTAGGAGCGTGTTCGGAAGGTGTTTTCGAGGTTGGTTGTAGATTTAGGCTTGAATTGACGAAAGTTAGAATTTCGGCGATGTCGGTCGATAGGTGAGATTTTGATATCGGACTCGGAATGGAATTTTGAAAGCGACAGCAAGTCCGTAATGCCATTTGTGACCTGTGTGCAAAATTTGAGGTCATTCAGATAAGTTTAGACGTGGTTCGGCGTCGAATGTGGATTTTAGAAATTTCCTAAGTTCTTAGGCTTGAGTCTATGCATATTGATGATTTTGACGTTATGAGATGTGTTTTTAAGGCTTGACCAAGTCCGAATAAGGTATTTGGGTCAGTTGGTAGGTTTGGTTGAGGTCCTGGGGGCCTCGAGGTTGTTTCGGATGCCCAACAGGTGAATTTTGACCCTTAGGAAACTGCTGAACCACAGCTGGTTCTGGTGTCTCGCACCTGCAATGGTCTTTCCGCAGGTGCGGGTGGAAGGTTCGTAGGTGCGATTTGAGTGGAGATGGCCAGTAGTCGTAGGTGCGGCCAAGTGACCGTAGGTGCGACCCCAGGCGCTTTAATGAAATTCCGCACCTGCGACTAGAGAGCCGCAAGTGCGAAATCCCTGGGCTGTTTGTACCAAAACCCGAGGGTTTGAATTTCATAACTTCAAAATCGATTGAGAGCTCGGGATTCGGCGATTTTTAGTGGGATTCATTGAGAAGGATCATAGGTAACGTTTTCTAACCTTAACCCATTGGTATATCATTAATCCCTATCATTTTTCCTAATCTAATCAATGAAAATGGTAAAAAACCATGAAAGTTGGATGAAACTTCCCCAAGTAAAAATCTGAAGATTTAGGGAGATTTTAGCATCGGATTTTGATGATTCTTGTTCGAGTGAGTTCGTGAGTGAATGGGTAATCGGAAAATATAACTTTACCCGAATCCGAGATGTGGGCCTGGGGGGCATTTTGGGCAAATTTCCGAATTTCGCATATTAGCTTTGAAGTCCTTAGCTATTTTGTTTCCTTGAAATGATATTTACATTATACAATCAAATTGAATAGATTTGGGCCACCAGGAGTCAGATACTCGTGGCAAGAGCGTGATACTGGGTTGAGTAGCGCAGTCGAGGTAAGTGGCTTGCTTAACTCTGTGTTGGGGATTTTCTCTTAGGCATTTTAACTGAATTTCATTATGAAAACACCATGTACGTGAGGTGATGAGTGCGTGCACGGGTCATTTTTACTAAAATTCCACTGTTCTTTCTATGGCATATCTCATTTTCAATTCTATTATTACTGTTTATTGTTCGAACGGAGTAGTTAACTTAAGATTTAAACATGTGAACTTGTTTTACCTGATATTTCCACTTATTTACTATTATTTGAGCCATGCCTAGGTAGTCTACCTTATTCTTGACTACTATTTTCCTAAACTGTTTAATTACATCGCACCCGACATACATCTGGCATTGCATATTTAAATTGGGACTACGGACTGAGATCTGGAAGCTTTCCGCCTGTACTGCATAGCATATTTAAATTAGGACTACGGAGTGAGATCCGGGAGCTTTCCCCCTGTATTTCATTGCATGATTTCTGTTGAGTTATATGATGTGCCGAACCGAGAGTTTCTTTTACTCATTTCCTCCGATTTTCCTAAATTTCAGCTTATTACTATTTCTACTGACTTTTCTATTTGCACAACCTTATAACTATCTTATTATGTTTTCCATCTTAGTAGAGCCTCAACCTGACCTCGTCACTACTAGACTGGGGTTAGGCTTGGAATTTACTGGGTACCGAATGTGGAGTACTCACACCCTTATGCGCATGTTTTCCCCATGTGCAGATCCAGGTACCAGCACTCAGTGCCGTGGTTAGGAGCTGCAGTAGTTATTTAGACACCGTGAGGTATTTCTGCTGCGTCCGCAGAACCTCCTGAGTCCCCTTTCCTATTCTAGTATAGACATAGTTGATAGACAGAGATATTTTTCCAAATTTCGTTGTATAGAGCTATAGTGTAAAGCTTGTTACTTTGGTGATATTCCGGGTTTTGGGAAGAGTAAAGCTGTAAATGCCGAGCGGCTTAGTTAACAGTTAGAGACCCGATCCCCTAATAACTGCTTCTCCCATGCCTTCTTATGTTAATGGAATGTGTCGGGGCGTTGAGTGGTGAAATTCGGGGTGATTTTGGACACATAGTCCTTTGATGTGAATTTTAGCTTTAGAAATCGGATCGTAGCTAGAGCTGTGTTAAGACGGATCCGGAATGGAATTTCGTCGACTCCGTTAGCTTTGTTGGATGATTTCGGGGTTAGGAGCGTGTTCAGAAGGTGTTTTAGAGGTTGGTTGTAGATTTAGGCTTGAATTGGCGAAAGTTAGAATTTCGGTGATGTTGGTCGATAGGTGAGATTTTGATATCGGAATCAGAATGGAATTTTGAAAGCGACAGCATTTTCGTAATACCATTTGTGACCTGTGTGCAAAATTTGAGGTCATTTGGATAAGTTTAGACGTGGTTCGGCGTCAAATGTGGATTTTAGAAATTTCTTAAGTTCTTAGGCTTGAATCTATGCATATTGATGATTTTGACGTTATGAGATGTTTTTTTAAGGCTCGACCAAGTCCGAATAAGGTATTTGGGTCAGCTGGTAGGTTTGGTTGAGGTCCCGGGGGCCTCGGGGTTGCTTTGGATGCCCAACGAGTGAATTTGGAACCTTAGGAAACTGCTGAACCACTGCTGGTTCTGGTGTCTCGAACTTGGGATGGTCTTTCCGCAGGTGCGGACACGCAGGTGTGGGTGGAAGGTTCGCAGGTGCGGTTTGAGTGGAGATGGACAGTAGTCGTAGGTGCGGCCAAGTGACCGCAGGTGCGACCCCAGGCGCTTTAATGAAATTCTGCACCTGTGATGGAAATTCCGCAGGTGCGAAATCCCTGAGCTGTTTATACCAAAATCCGAGGTTTTGAATTTCATAACTCCAAAATCGATTGAGAGCTCGGGATTTGACGATTTTCAGTGGGATTCGTTGAGGAAGATCATAGGTAACGTTTTCTAACCTTAACCCATTGGTATATCATTAATCCCTATCATTTTTCCTAATCTAATCAATGAAAATGGGTGAAAACCATGAAAGTTGGATGAAACTTCCCCAAGTAAAAATCTGAGGATTTAGGGAGATTTTAGCATCAAATTTTGATGATTCTTGTTCGAGTGAGTTCGTGAGTGAATGAGTGTTCGGAAAATATAACTTTTACCCGAATCCGAGACGTGGGCCCGGGGGGCGTTTTGGGCAAATTTCCGAATTTTGCATATTAGCTTTGAATTCCTTAGCTATTTTATTTCCTTGAAATGATATTTACATTATACAATCAAATTGAATAGATTTGGGCCACCCGGAGTCGGATACTCGTGGAAAGAGCGTGATATTGGGTTGAGTAGCGCAGTCGAGGTAAGTGGCTTGCCTAACTCTGTGTTGGGGATTTTCTCTTAGGCATTTTTAGCTGAATTTCATTATGAAAACACCGTGTACGTGAGGTGACGGGTGCGTGCACGGGTCATTTTTACTAAAATTCCACTGTTCTTTCTATGGCATATCTCATTTTCAATTCTATTATTACTGTTTATTGTTCGAACGGAGTACTTAACTTAAGATTGAAACATGTCAACTTGTTTTACCTGATATTTCCACTTATTTACTATTATTTGAGCCATGCCTAGGTAGTCTACTTTATTCTTGACTACTATTTTCCTAAACTGTTTAATTACATCGCACCCGACATACATCTGGCATTGCATATTTAAATTGGGACTACAGACTGAGATCCGGGAGCTTTCCCCCTGTACTGCATAGCATATTTAAATTAGGACTACGAAATGAGATCCGGGAGCTTTCCCCCTGTATTGCATTGCATGATTTCTGTTGAGTTATATGCTGTGCCGAACCGAGAGTTTCTTTTACTCATTTCCTCCGGTTTTCCTAGATTTTTGCTTATTTCTATTTCTACTAACTCTTCTTATTTGTACAACCTTATAACTGTCTTATTATGTTTTCAAACTCAGTAGAGCCTCAACCTGACCTCGTCACTACTTGACTGGGGTTAGGCTTGGCACTTACTGGGTACCGAATGTGGAGTACTAACGCCCTTCTGCGCATGTTTTCCCCATGTGCAGATCCAGGTACCAGCACTCAGTACCGTGGTTAGGAGCTGCAGCAGTTATTTGGAGCCCGTGAGGTATTTCTGCCACGTCCGCAGAACCTCCAGAGTCCCCTTTCCTATTCTAGTATAGACATAGTTCATAGACAGAGATATTTTTCCAAATTTCGTTGTATAGAGCTTTAGTGTAAAGCTTGTGACTTTGGTGATATTCCGGGTTATGGGAAGAGTAAAGCTGTAAATGCCGAGCGGCTTAGTTAACAGTATTGTTCCTACTTTATCGTTTCTATTATTACTTTGCCTTATATTTATTTCCGCAAATGTTATGCTTACCTAGTCGTATAGACTAGGTGACGTCATGAGACCCTGTGGAGGGAAATTTGGGTCGTGACAAGTTGGTATCAGAGCGTCTTGGTTCATAGGAGTCACAAGTCACAAGCCGATTTATTAGAGTCTCGCAGATCGGTGCGGAGACATCCGTATTTATCTTCGAGAGGCTATGTAACTGTTAAGAACCATCATACTTTTTAGAATCTATCTCGTGCTGGTTACTTTTACAAAAATTCTTAAACTCTATTCTATTCTTGCTTACAGATGGTGCGTACTCGTACCCGACGTACCGATGACCAGGCACTCGAGCCCCCGGCCAGAGCCACCAGAGGCAGGGTCCGGGGCAGAGGACGAGCGCGCGGTGCAGCTCGAGCCCCGACTAGAGCAGAGGCAGAGGATCCCCTAGCAGCCATAGTTGGAGGGGCACCAGAGATTCCTACTATTACTCCAGCCCTCCATGAGACTTTGGCGCAGTTCTTGAGTGCTTTCAGTACTTTGTCTTAGGCGGAACTACTTCCGATAGCCCCAGCTACATCCCAGGCCGGGGGAGGGACACAGACTCCCACAGCCAGCACTCTTGAGCAGAGGGTTCATACTGGGCAGGTTCTAGAGTATATTCCTATGCCCCCAGCCGCTCCAGTTCAGCATGAGGCTAGGGAAGCTGTTCCTGAGGCGGAGCAGCTCCGACTTGAGAGGTACAAGAAGTACCACCCACCTGATTTCAGCGGATTAGCTTCAGATGATGCTCTGGGTTTTCTTGAGGAGTGTCATCGTATTCTCCGCACCATGGGTATTGTGGAGACGAGTGGAGTCTCTTTCACTACTTTCTAGCTGAGGGGAGCAACTTATCAGTGGTGGCGTGCTTTTGAGCTTAGTAGTCCGGACGAGGCAACCTCACTTACTTGGGCTCAGTTTTCAGAGATGTTTCTACTTGAGTTTGTCCCTCAGAGCCTCAGGGACACTTGGCGTGCAGAGTTTGAGCAGCTACGCCAGGGTGCTATGACTGTGTCGGAGTATGTAGTCCGTTTCAGCGATTTGACTCGTCATGCACCAACCTTGGTCGCCACCGTCAGAGAGAGGGTTCGTCGCTTTATTGAGGGACTCCACCCCAGCATTCAGACTAGTATGGCCAGAGAGATGGAGACAGATATCACTTACCAGCAGGCCGTGAGCATTGCCCGGAGGATTGAGAGTATGTTAGCCCGGGACAGGGAGGAGAGAGAGGCCAAGAGGTCTCGAGAGTGGTCATTTTTCAAGAGTTCGTGCACCTGCAACACACCATGGTAGGGGTTTTGTGAGTCGCCAATTTCATTCAGCTCTTCCAACAGCCAGTGGTATTCCGGATTCTCATAGACCTGAGGATCCTTATTATGCACCACTGGTATCTCAGGTACCAAATAGTCATGCACACACAGGAATAAGACAACCGACCGGAGTCGCAAAGATAATAACTATGCACTGCCGAGGGTCGAACGACCCGAATCATAAGTGCATCTTTTCCCCCGCTCGTGAATCAATCATGCGACGCGGTTGATATAATAATAATAATAAGGCTACTCCGCTCTCGAATCATACCTGCGACTCGGGTGCTCGTATACTAGCATAGAATTATCGTAAGGCTACCCCGCTCGCGAATCATACATGCGACTCAGGTGCTAGTATACTTACATAGAATTATCCATAAGCTCAGTGGAGGCTATACCTATAACAGGGATTAATTAGCTGCAAATTCGGGTGTAACTTACTACTAGTCTCATTCTAGTTCAAGAGTAATAAGCAACTCAAAGTACGCCTAGAGATACATATAAGGCACATAGAAGCATTCTCGGAGCCCTAAAACTACCCGACATGGAATAATAGTAGCTACGCACGGACTCTCGTCACTTCGTGCGAAAGTAGCCCCCAAAAACAATTAAACATAGCATTTAAATAACCTATGGGGACAATTCCCTCTTACAAAGTTATAAAGGAGACTCACCTCGTGTCGAATCTACCTCTCGGACCAAGAATGCGCCCGAAACTCCGAACTCTACACCCGAGGACTTGTAGCTAGCCAAATGTTATACAATTATATCAATTCATGCTCAACGTATGGAAATTATCCAATTCATTTAATAAATTCAACATTCTTGAAGAATTCCCAAAATTCAACCACAGACCCGCACGCTCGAATTCCAAAAATTCTCGAAGGAATCACTCACCCATAGCCTAAGGATCGTTAATATGTGATTTCTACTTGAATTCATAGCAATTAACGCAAATTCCTCAAGAACCCAAAGTTACTACCCAAATCTTGATTTTTCCACCAATTTAGTAGTTAACTCAACTAGTAATTCATGTATTAAACTAGTATTAGTGTGGAATTAACTTACCTCTTCAGAAGATAGGTCGTGGAATCTCTTCTCCAAGCTCCCAAGTCTTTAATGGAGGTGAGAAGTGAAGGAAATGGGTAAAATCCTGTGTTTTAAAGAAACACACTGCCTAAGCTTATAGTGATTCCGCACCCGCAGCTCAAGGAACGCACCTGCGGTCTTGCGCCTGCGAGCAAAAGCTCTCACCTGCGGAACTGGACGGGGAAGGCTGGGCTCGCACCTGCGGAGAGGAGACCGCACCTGCGGCTCCGCTCCTACAAAACTTGGTCCGCACCCGCGAGAAATGGCCTGGCCACTAGTTTCCGCACCTGCGAGGATGGGACCGCAGGAGCGGTCTCGCACCTGCGACTGGGCAACTGCACCTGCGGTCACACCAGATCAGGTGCACCAGCAGTTGCATCAACTGGTTTTTAGCCCCGTTTGGTGCCCGAGAGGCACGTGGGCCCACCCGAGCCCCCGTCCAAATATACCAACAAGTGCCGAATCATAATACAGACTCGATCAAGCCTTCAGAACACTCAAAACAACGTTAAAACTCAAAATCACACCCCAAAACCCCTAGAATCATAACTTAAGAACTTCAAGTTCTTGATTTCTATAACAATGCGCCGGACCGACCTATACTACTCGGAATGACACCAAATTTTGCAGGCAAGTTATAAATGACATAACAGAGCTATTCCCGGTCTCGAAATTCCGTTCAGACCTCGATAACACAAAAATCACGTTCCAACCCAAATTTCAAACTTAAGGAAATTCTTATTTCTATATTGGGCGCCGAAATGCTCTCGGGTCATCAAAAACCCGTTATGAATATACGCCCAAGTTCGAAATCATCATACGAAGCTACTGGAACTGTCAGAACGTGGTTCCGAGGTTGTTTTCTCAAAATGTTGACCGGAGTCAAACTTGGCCAAACGGGCCAACCTTAAGGAACCAAGTGTTCCTATAGCACTCTAAACACTTCCAAATCTCGAACCACCCATCCCCGCAAGTCATAAATTACAAGAAGCCGCTATGGAAAGTCTCATTTAGGGGAACGGGGTCCTAATACACAAAACTATCGGTCGTGTCGTTACATTTAATCTCTGTTTGTTCAACTACATGCTTGTTGTAGTTAATTGAGGGGCCCTCAATTAGCTGTGCCTATTTAGTATGTATTACTCGGGAGAGAGTGCATGTTTAGGTATTTGTTGAACAACATCACTCCCGACGTATATGAGGGATCAATAACGAAGGGTTTAAATGTGGGATTAGGGATAACGAAACTTTGGGTGCGATCTAAGTGAGCTGTAACTAAAGCTAGCTAGCGTAACTCGGGAGAGTATGTCTAGTATATTGTCGTAATTACTCGGGAGAAATTTACGGTAGTCAGAGTGCTCATGATTGATATAGAAGTTTAG
This sequence comes from Nicotiana undulata, assembly GCA_005239495.1. Taxonomy (NCBI): domain Eukaryota; kingdom Viridiplantae; phylum Streptophyta; class Magnoliopsida; order Solanales; family Solanaceae; genus Nicotiana; species Nicotiana undulata. Next base: position 56,720 of record ML243997.1, on the reverse strand, counting down.
GCAAATTTATACCAAATATAGCGGAAGGGATTCCAACAATAGGGGAAATCATAACCTTAGATCATTCCTATTATTGCTTACAACCCATTCTTAGTTAGCTCTTAGTTATTATAGTTTCATTAAGTAATAGTGAGTAGAAAACCACTCATTTTTTATCTAAATATCTTGGGAAATTGATTACGTGGAATTGTGTGGGCCTGATAGCAGTAACTGATAGGTTAATTCCCTATGGGATTCGACTATGTACTTAATATCCAGAATATATTTGCAGTGATCGCTTTGTCCTTTTTATAAGGCATAGTTGGGCGTGATCAGGGGGCGATCAAATAGGGCGCCCCATGCTCGATATAGTCAACTTAGCGTAAAAATTGCACGGGGCGCCCTAACTCGACTTCTTGTATGATTCGCAGAGAAGGGAACTTCACCTCAACATGCACAATAACTTCTACACCATAAACCACATATAGAGAGTTGCCCTGGTCGAAGCTATGATGGTGGTGCAATACCCAAGGCGAATGGTAGTTTCTCGTGCTAGTGTTTGTAGTTATCTATCATCTTTCTCATTATCTTCTTGATATTCTTGTTGGCAGCTTCCACAACTCCATTCATCTGAGGTATGTATGCGGTAGAGTTACAATGCTTGATATTAAATGTCCCATACATAGCCTGCATTAGATTACTGTTATGATTGGCTGCATTATCGGTGATTAATGATGCAGAAACCCTAAACCGACATACGATACAGTCTTAGGCAAAATTTTCTACAACCTTTTTTGTCACGTCTTTGTAAGAATCAGCCTTGACCTATCTAGTAAAATATTTAATGGCTACGAGGGTGAACATATGCTCATTGAAGACAGTAGGCTTAATAGAGTCAATGAAACCCATGCTCTGGCAGCAAAAGTCGAAGGTGAACTTGTCACGTTAAGTTCGTTGGGTGTCATGTCAAGAAGTACCTAACATTGGTGATATTTCTGTACATATTTGATGCAGTCAATCTCCATAGTCATCCAAAAGTATCCTTCTCTCACTATCTCCTTTGGCAAGACAAATTCATTCATGTGAGGCCCGCACGTCTCAACATGTATTTCTTCAAGTAGTTTATATGCTTCTTTTGCATCCACGCATCTTTACATACCAATATCAGCCCTCCTATATAGGATTCCTCCACTCTAAAAGAAATGATTAACTAGTCTCCACTAGGTGCATTTCTGGGTATGTGTATCACTTTCTGCATATTATCCCTTCTGTAGATACTCCCTAATATCATGGAACCACGACTTCCTATCAAACTATTCTTCTACATGAACATCCTTCACCTTCTCACTTAGGATCATGTTGTGTTCTTCATCTTCCTTAGTCAAGAACATATTTCTCACCCCCGCTAAGATGTCATCCTCTTCAGAAGCTCACATGGTGTCAGCTTTGTGGTAAGTCTGATGCAACAAAAGTATAGGCTTAGGTAAAGGATAATAGAAATCTCCCCAAGGAGATGACCAATCTTGATACTCTTGTAAAGTATAGTTGTACTCAAGGCTTAAAGTGGTGTATTGAGAGTGTAGGCGTATCGACTCTGTTACCCCCTAAAGTTGAGGAGTGAGACCCTGGCCTGGTTCATACCCGAACCACAACATCATGCTTAAGATCTTGTCACTCTACCATCACCCTTCCTCAATAGTGTTCACTCGCTCAATGCTATGCAATGTTTCTCAACCTAAATTTCTCTTAACCTTGATCACCGACACAATCTGATTAGTGTATACAGAATTGTTTCTATCTCCATAATAACCACTTCCTGATGATCCCATTCAAACCTGATGACCTGATGTAGAGCAAAGGCAACTACCCTATACATATGTATCCAAGGTTGTCCTAACATCATATTATATGTTGTATAAATATCCCGCACTTGAAGTTCGACGTCGAACATAGTTGGTCTAGTGTTTAGATTCATATCAAATTCCCAATGGTTGCCTCTACGAACCATCGAAAGCTTTCAATTCGTGTTCCTTGTCGTATCTTGGACAAATTTATGCCCAACTTCTCAAGGTAGTTAGTGGGAATATGTTTAGACTCGAACCCCCATCAATTAGGACCCAAACTATAAACTTGATCTCATATTTCATAGTGATGTGCAATGCTCTGTTATGGCCCTACCCTTCTTGTGGTAACTCATCTTCATGGAAGGTGATCTTGTGTGTCTCCAGAATTTGCCCCATCATGTTTGCTATTTATCCTACTTACGAATACACTAGCTTCACTTAATACCTTCATCAAAGCGTTCTTGTGTGCCTAAGAAATTTTGCAGCAATGATAGTGTTGATACCTAATTTTTTCCTATAATATTTTCAAAATGCATATATACCTTCAAAACTATGTATTAGCATCAATAAATATTTTCCGTAATTTCTGCATTTTAAAGGATTTTTTAATTAATTTATCTCAGTATTTTATTATATAAATAAGCATTAATTGCACTACAAATGGCTTTATAACAATATTATGACTTAATTTTACTATTTATATTTATACTAAGCCTAATTATTTCACAAATAGCCATATTTATATTTTTGGGTTATATATGCAATAACTTTGCAATTATAGCCCATGTATGCATTATTACATTATTTAACCAGAAAATAGCTTTTTGTATTTTTCAAATATTGAGTAATTGTTTTAAAATATTTTTATGCATGAAAATCATTTTTATAATCTGTTAATTATTTTTACAAATTATTTGAATTTTAATTGGGTATTTAACAAATAGCCCTTTTTAATTCCTTTCATTTTCGGATCTAACTCTTTATACCAGCCCAAACCCTCAAAACTACTGGTGAAGTTCACCCCCTAGGCCCAATTCATGCCTACCCAACCCAATACCCCGCCTGATCATGGCCGTTGATCTGTAAGATCAACGATCCACATCATTTCTTACCATTTTAATTCTAAAACCAACCTTAACCCCTTCATTCCTCTCGTTCTCCGTCGTCACGTTTTCCCCTAATCCCTCCATTCTCTCTCGACCACCCCCTAAACCCTAATTGCCGTCATCGGCAAAACTCCCGTCTATGGAGTTTTTGTGTCTTCTCCGGCCCTTACCAGCCTTCTACACCCTCTGGTGTTGATTACATGGATTCTTAAAAGAATCTCAAGAAGATTCAACTTGATTTTTGTTCGAAACTTGTTTACAGGCATGTCTAGGGCCATTCTCATTTGTGAGTACTAATTTCCTCCTATTTTTAGTTCGAATCTATGGCTTTTGACCTAGTTTCTTTCATCTCTGTTGTTTTTGAAAACCCTAGTTTTACGACTACTTGAATCTATTCAGATCTCTGTAGATCTAAAACGATTCGAGTATTATTTGGTACTTTCCCTCAAAAATCTTCTATTTTGGTTAACTATTTCGATTCCATTTACTTTTCTGAAATTAGGGTTCATCCTAAGTTTCTAGAAAACAAAGGTTTTTCTAACTTTCAAGTGTTGAATCTAATTATTCTTTACTAGTTTGGTTGATTTTCGTGTATATGCTTAAACCCTTGGTCTTGTTCTGCTATTGCACTAATTTCTTCAATTTTCTTCCGTTATTTGTTTATTTCTGTCAACCCAATATACTGATTGATTTCTATTAGGTATTCGAATAATTTTTTCCTGTTAAAATCAGTATTTTCTAGGATTTTTACTTACTTTCCTTATTTGTGACCTTTAGTTGGTATTACTTGCCTAATTCCGACTAATTAGTTAATTTATGGTCAATAAGTGATTTGTTTACCTTATTTGAGTCCCAATCAGGGCTGGTAATTGATTCTCCTTGTGCTAATGTGACCTTCTCGGATTCTGTTTGTGCAAATTAGGTGGGTTTAGCCCTAATTATTTGATTAATTATATTTACTTGCCTTATTTATGAACTCTAAATTACTTTTACCTTATTTGTTTTACCTCCCTAAGTGCTATATATACACTCCCATTCTGATTCTTCAGACACGAACAATAAGTTAAAAAAAAACACACTGACTCACAAACTTTGCTCTCATCTTCTTGCTACTTGTGTTTACTATACTGTCTAGCCGGCTGAAAGCCAAGGCTAGACCACTGAATCCTGCATACTTTCACCTTCTTATTGCTTCATTTAACTGGTATGTTTCTATTCCTAATGTCGTTTATTATACTATGAAGCTTGAACCTATGTGTTCCTTCATTTGTTACTTTACCTCTGTTTAATCCATGCCTCTTATGTATTTCAATTAACATATCTACTACTGTGTTTAACTCTGCTCTCTCCTGTTTATCACCTTAATCAGCATGTTTACTTCTGTTTAAGTTTCAGTCTCTCCTATTTATTGCTACAAACCAACATGTTTACCTCTATGTTTAAGTTTCAATCTTTCCTGTTTATTGCCTTAAGCCAACATGTTCACTTTTGTGTTTCCTTTCCATTAACCTCAATTGGTATGACCAATTCTGTGTAGTTAGATCCCTTTCCTCTCTATGAATTATTGGCCAGACTACTCCTACATGAAACTTCTATGTTTTTCTGTCTATTGCTTCTAGTTAGTATAATTACTTCTATCATTAGGTATGGCTGTTAGACTTAGGTGTTTCCTGTTTAAGACCCTAAATCAGTATGTCCTGGTGAATGTAATGAATGTCAATCTACCCCTGATTGCTCTATGTTCCTGTTAACTAACATGCTTTCCTTCCACCCTGTTTCTATGTGATCATGATTCAGGATTCCTATGTTCCCAACCCCTGTTCCCCTCTCTGTTTAATTGTTTGTTCTCAGCATGCTATATGCTCACCTAGGGTTTACTAATAAACTAAGTTGAATCTGGGTAATGCGAGTCTTTTCTTTGAGACTTTGTGACTATGTTTTGTTGCTGTTGGTTTGCTGAACCTTTTTTTTGAGAATGTTTCTAAGTTGTTTTCACTTCAAGGATGTTTTCACTTCCAAACTATTTTCACCTCTGAATTGTTTTCACTTCTGAACTATTTTCTTAAAACTATTTCTACTTTGTCAATCACTATCTTCCACTCCTACTCTTAGAATATTTAGGATCCCGCCCCTCCATTGTGAGCACTGCCTAGGAGTCTATCAGACTCCTCCGAATTCTGACACACTGGGGTTGGCCCTTCCACGCTGCACAAAAACTGTTTCTCTTTAAAAAGGAGTCTTGGTGTGAGCATTTTCCGAGGTCCTTGAGGCCCTTAGGAACTTTGACGCACCAGGATATTCTCTTGGACACTATGAGATATTGGTACTTCATACTTGGTTGAATGCTTGGTTTTCCAGGTTTACTTTGGGCCTATCCAGGCTCCCTATAATATAGCATTATTTATTCTGTAATTCATTTATCGTATGGTCTGTAATAAATAATTCTTGTAAAATAGATATTGAGGATATTAGTAAAATGGGGTGGACTTTTATATATATTTTGTAGGGAAATCGGGTAGAAATAATTCTCTAAGGCTATTATGATTATCTACCTGCATTAGAAACCATGCTTATAGGGTTATTATGTGCACTAGAAAACATGCTTATAAGTTCATCATATCATTTGTTCTAATCTTCTACTCCTCAAATTCTGCATGTTCATGTCTGCTTAGAAATCCTGTCACTAGGTTGTTATTAATTCTGTCTAATAATCATCGTCATAAAATTCTCCTATGTGCATTAGAAACCATGTTTTAAGACTTTTATTGCACTCGCCTAAATACCACGCCTATATCTAGAACAAGTAAAATCAGTAGCAACCATGTCTATATGCATAAGTATAAAATCGGTCCCAACACCTAGATATCATAAATATATAAAACCAGTTCTGTAACGTTATGATTATTTTTACAACACCTAAACTGCATGCCTATAGGACATAATGAACCAAACTGTCTGCTTAAAATCGTTTGTTTATTACAACTCTGATTATCCATTAGAAATCATGTTTATAGGACATCTCAGATCCTTACCTAGGCAAGCCTACAGGACGATTAAAAATTCTGAAGTTATAAAACTGTGTCTGTTTTGACTGTTTGTAAATTGCCCACATTCAGAAAGCCCTAAAATCAGTAGGCAAACTGATTAGGCCTCCACTGCCTCGCTTTAATAAAATACTGCATATATTCTATTTTCATGCTCACCTAGATATCATGCTATAGGACTTTTAAAGTGTCTGAAATACTGTTGTTTGAGACGGTAATTGCCTATTTATTTGTGGAGGTGAATGTGGGCCTTTAACTGTTCCTTTATATGATAGTCCTATTTGTTTTTCTTTTCGCTTAGATTTTCTCCTTTTAAGCACCTTAGGAGAGTCTAGATCCACCTTAACTAGAAGTCCTAAACACCTCCAGGACCGTAAGTATGGGACGGGTAATGCACACATAGGGTACGTTTAATTAGAATCGCTTATATAACCACTAAGGGGAGGATAATTGGGTAGTAAAGGATATGATGACATGTGCGCTAATGCCACGCGTAACACCTCTAATTGAGGGAAGCTTACCGGGTATTGCACAGAAACGATCCTACAGTCTAATAAACTAAGGACCCCTTTATTCCAATTTTATCCCTATGTGTTTAAATTGCTTATTTCATTAATGACTAATTCACAAAATGAGTTTGGCCGGGACCAACCGTTGTGGACTTCGAGGGGTGCCTAACACCTTCCCCTCAAGGTAATTTCGAGCCCTTACCCAATCTCTGGTAATGTAAATCGGGTTTTATGAGTTATTTGCATTAGGTGCCATAACACACCTTAATCCGTTAGGTGGAGACTCTTCAATTTCTATACCCCTTTCCTAAAAGGAAATGAGTTGTCCCAAAGAATGTCGAAACCCGGACTCCGCGAAAGGAAAAAGGGGACGCGACAGCATGGCGACTCTGCTGGGGATTTAGGCTTTTACCATAACAAATTTTCTTTGTGAATTAGTCTAAACATACCTTACTCTGTTGATACATGTGCACCCTTTCCCTTTCCCTTTATATGAACTTAACTATTTATTTTCAAGTACTTATTTTCTTGCTAAGAAACTAACTTGTTTCTTTGTTTTCCTTCTTAACGCCTTTCAATTATAAATACTGTATTTATTGCTTATCTAACGTGCAAATACGTGACAACATGATATTTACTGCTGCATAAATCATGCTCAACATCATATTCCACTCGTGCGTAATCAATCCTATATCACCGCTTGACGAGTGGTTGCGCTCTTCCAATATATCACCCTTTAAATTCGGAAAGGCTTATTTGCAGTTAAACTAGTCGATCAGTAATGCAATCGACGGTTCCGTGCCTTTCCCCCTCGAGTTTTCCGCTTGAGGGTACCAGTCTAGACCCCGTAGCAACCGTACTCTGATTATAATTGTACATGCATCATGGTCGAACCTAGCCGGGTTAATATGTTGTCCACATAACAACCCTTTAAGACAAGCCTTATCCAAAAGTCCACCGGGGTTTCCATAATCCCAATGGACGCAACCACGTTTTGTGCATTAATTTTGGAGAAATAAATGCCAATATGCTAATCATGGATGTATAAATAGTCGAATCAGTAGGGGGAAAGGGCCTAACCTTTTTGTTTTGCAGAAAATGAGGCACGAGGTCCACAAATTCAACATGGTCAGCAACATACCACTACTACTACTATATTGGTGGGAAGATCTTTCCTCGAGTGACAAGGAACATGTGAAGAAGGTCTTGGGAAATTTACCTTCCCTGTTAGACATTCAACCAAACAACATGCTAATTAAACCTGCAACCCTGTTCTAGGATAGTGAAAGGGCCGTGTTTCGTTTTGGGGACATAAAAATGACCCCGCTCCTAGAAGAAATCGGGGGATTTGTTAGGCTACCTTGGGACAACCTTGGGCTATTGGCACCGAAAAATCGCACTGGTAAAAGGGTTTCTAAAGATGATGGGCCTAAATAAGAACGTTGATCCGGAGTACTTGAAAAAGTCTTATATACCCTTTGACTATTTGTATGAGAGATACGGTCACAGAAAATCCTACCGTATGTTCCATGATGAGTTTTCCATCACATTTACCGCAGAGTTTTCGTGTTCATTGTTTGCTTCTTGTGTATGATAGTGTTCCCAATGAAAGGGGAAAGAATTCACACTAGAATGGCTATGGTCACCAAGACCATAATGGAATGAATCGAGGGACAAACATACACCATAGTCCCTATGATTATAGCTGACATCGACCAGGCCTTGGACCGCTTCCAGAAAGGGTCCAAACATTTCGAGGGTTGCAATTTGCTTCTGCAATTGTGATTAATGGAGCTTTTCCAAAAGGATCAATATCGCTAGGAGTCTCCACGAAGGGCGTGGAATGATCATATTGCCTTCCATCACCCTAAACGGATGACTTATATTTCGGACAGGTTTGCTCAATCGGAGAGTGCCAAGGAATGGGTAGAGTTCTTCGAAAATTTGACTGAAGAGCAAGTACAATGGATGTTTGAATGGTACCCTACTGACGAGTTCATCATCAGGTCTAGGGATGCTCCGCACTTAGTGTTGATCGGGTTAAGGGGGATATACCCTTATGTTCCCATCAGGGTTATGAGACAAGCAGACAAGAAGCAGGTCGTACCGCGAGTCGCAAAGATGAGTCATTTTTTAGCAGATTTTTAGGATGACGACATCCCTTACAGGTTCCAAGCTTATCACATATGGCACTGCAAGGTTATTGCGGAGAAAATCACCATTGAGCTAGACATGTATCATGCAGGGTATGCACCTTTTTACCTGGCATGGTTGGAGGATAGCCTAGATGGGATAGTGAATCCAGGAATCAGTCGGGGAAACAGGGTCATAGATAAATATGCTGAGACCCAATTCAAATACAACAAATTGCGCAAGAGGATTCATGAGTCCGAGGCTGAACATCAGGAGATACACGAGACAAACATGAGACTGATCAATGAATGGAAGGAGATGGCTATCACCTCCAATAGAAGGTTAGAATATCTGGAGTAGGGTTTGATGGATCTGGAGGGAAAGATAATAAAGAGGATCGACGACTGCCAGAATGCTGAAGGAAACAAGGGAGGACATCTAGCCAGAGCCTACCTGCTGCTGGGCCTGCGCGAACTGGGGAACTTGATCGCTGGATCTAGGAGGACCAAGCCTGGGGAAGGTCCTTCTGGGACCAAGTAGATTAGATCTATTTGCTTTTCTGAATGTAATAAGGCCGAGTGCCAATAGTGACTTATCTTTATTATCTTAGTGTCGTTTTGGGATTCGTCTGTTTTTTATATCAATGAAATAAGGCATTTATTTGCATCTAAGTTCTCCAAATAAAATTGTCGCTAGGCCTACCTCGGGCACAACGAGGCTCCAAAATTAGGACGCGAATTTATATTTATGCAATATGTGTTTAAATACTGCAAATACTCTTTTCAGAACTCTTACTGACTTGGCTACCTCTTGTTTTTCTTTCTTTCTTTTTTATTATTCCCATTCCCCAAAGGTTGGTTCGTGCATACTGGCATCATCAACTTATCTCACAAGATCCAGGGTCCCTCCACCTTCTCCTCATCCTAGTCCACCAAAAGGCAAAGGAAAAGCGAAGATGGATTATTTTAATGGCACCAGAAAAGAAAATAATACACATGTTGAACATGCATAAGCTTCTAATGGCCGGGGTACTCAGGACCCAAATGATGCGGTTTCATGGCTTGAACAAAGAATACTGGAACTCTAGGGTGAGATCGAGCATGTCCGAAATTTAGCAAACCTATCCTTCACACTCAGTGTCCCAGACATCAACCATGGACACACCGAGAACCCCGCACCACCTCAAAACACATCCAACAAGCACCCACAGAAACCTCCTGCACCTCACCATTATACGACCCCACCACAAAATCAAACTATCCCTCCACAGTACCAGCAAGACACCTACTATACTCCACAAAATACTCCACCAATCATTCCAGAACCCCGGAACTCCACCAATGATCACCATTATACCCAAACTCCCGGTCACCAAAACAATCCTATATACATGGAGACCCTACCTCACTCCACTCAAACCATATCCTATGCACCGGAATCTGCTGAGAAGGACTTGCTCATTAAGAACCTGGCCGAAGAGCTCAAGAAGTTGACAAGTCGGGTTCAAGGCGTCGAAGGAAGAAAATGGATAGAAGGTCTGAACTACGAAGACCTATGCATACAGCCAGATGTAGAACTGCTGGAGGGTTACAAACCTCCCAAGTTCGAAATGTTTGATGGAACAGGTGACCCCAGGGTTCATCTAAGGACTTATTGTGACAAGCTTGTAGGGGTCGGAAAAGATGAAAGGATCCGAATGAAGCTTTTCATGAGGAGTCTTACAGGAGATGCTTTGTCCTGGTACATAAGCCAGGATCCTAAGAAATGGGCCAACTGGGTGAGTATGGCGTCTGACTTCATGGATAGATTCAGGTTTAACACAGAGAATGCGCCGGATGTCTTCTACATCCAAAACTTAAAGAAGAAGCCTACTAAGACCTTCCGCGAGTATGCTACTCGTTGGAGGTCAGAAGCAGCCAAATTCAGGCCGACATTGGACGAGGAACATATGAACAAGTGTTTTACCAGGGTACATGATCCACAATACTATGAAAGGTTGATGGTTATTGAAAACTGTAAAGTCCTGTAAAATTTCTAACTAAAAATGATGCCCGGATAGGTCCCCATGTTGATATAACTATAGAAATTCTTAAAATGGACCCCTTTGGAGTAAAAAGTACCCCAAGACTTAAAAAATAGAATTTTCTAGAATTGCGCGGATCTGCGGTCCACTATGCGATCGCAGATCATGTATGCAGACCGCATAGTGGTCGCATACCTAGATAGTTTGCTGTCCATTTTTGAGGACAGCTATGCGGCCCATAATGCGATCGCATTTCATGAAATGCGGGCCGCGTAGTTGTCACATTCATGCACCTATATTTTTGCGGAGGGAGTTATGCGACGCACTATGCGATCGCATAACTACCGCATACCTGGGTAGTCTGCTTCTCTTTTTAGCCCAACTGAAGGCCACTTATGCGACAGGTTTGCGGACCGCATAGCAGGAATGCGATTGCATTCCAGACCGCATACCTGCATCGGGGCTTCTAATTTCTAATTTTAAAACCCGACCCCCCAGCTTAATGAAACACCCATCCCCTTCATTTTTAACGACTATCTAATTAAAATAGAGAGAAGTGAGAGTGGTTTCTAGTGAGAGAAAGTCACCATCTCCACCAAATTGATCCTTAATCTCTACTGAGACCTGGAATTAATCTAGCAAACGTCATCTTCTTCACCATAATAGGTAAGTTTCTACCCCATTTTCCCTTAATTCCCAGATTCTAGTTAAAATGAACACACATAGGTTAATTCTTGAAGGTGAGAGTTAAAGACCTTGCATGCATGTGATTAATTTATCATAATATAGTAAAGGGAAGTAGGTTAGAGTAATCTTCCACAAAAAGAGGTTATGCAACCTAAAGGAACACATAGCGTTTGATAAAATTACCAAATGAGTTCAAGTCATGTTCATGATTCCTAATCCTAGGTTTAAATGTGTCACACTGTAAATTAGATTGAAGGCGCTAGAAGGTCCGGTGATTTAAGATAGAACTTAAGGAGAAATTCCAATTCGAGGTATGTATGGCTAACTCTAATCCTCATAGGATAAACGCATTGTGTTCACTTTCCGAGTATGGCTCTCTTGTTGATCATCTATGGAATTTATGTGTTCTAAGTGCCTAATTGACAAATTCTTGCTTCTATATTATTCCATGCTACAACCATGTTGTTATGTTATTGGAGTGTATAAATTGTGATCATCATGTTCCCTTTTTACTATGTGTGTGATCCTATTATGTGATGGGTGTGGTAAAATGTGAAAGGATGGATTGGTATGGAATATGAATAAAGATATTGTAATGATTTGAAAATATGAATCAAGAGGTTGAATTGATGCGAAACATGAAATCAATGGATTGGGAAGTTGTGGAACATGGATTAAAGGATTGGATTGACACAAAATATGAATCAAGAGATTCTAATGATATGAAATATGAATCAAAGAATGATATGTGTTGGGGATCAAAAAGGTTAAAAATGATAAAAGCGACCAAAAATATCCATGAATCGACAGGAGAATGTCCTAGGGGTGAGATGGCCTATGCGATCGGGCTGGGATTGGACTCCATGCCGTACACATGGATGACTTGATATTGTGATATGATGATGATTATTTTTCTAACTATTTCACTTGAGATGTCCTAGTTGATTGGGCAGAGATCGGACTCCGTGTGCCTATGCCACAGTGTTAGCCTAGCTGATTCGGGTAGAGATCGGACTCCGTGTGAACGTGCCGCGGTGGTGATATGAGATGTGATGATATTCGGAGCTCACCTAGGATGGCCTAGCCGATCGGGTAGATATAGGACTCCGTGTGATAACGACACGATGGATCAGTAATAATAATAACAAGATGAAACTTAAAAGAACATTAACTAAAAGATGGCAAAACGGGATGAGGGGTGTGGAAATTCTTGTTTGTGTTTTCCCTTGCTTCGGTGCATTGTTGTATGATGCCTCTACTTGAGTTTGACTGTTGATAGTTATCCTATCTAGAGTTGGTTTGTTCATACATGCTAGTACTATTCAATGGTACTAACGTCCTTTTAACTGGGGGCGCTACATCTTTTAAATAGATGTAGGTCGTTCTGTAGCAGGTAGCGCTGATCGCCGATAATGGTGCCTTCCCTCCATCTTTTCAGCAGTTCTGGTGAGCCCCACTTCCTCTCGGGGCTTCGTGTAGTTCATGTTGACTCATTTTGTATACGTCATTATTTTGAGGTATAGCCGGGGCCTTTTTGCCGACAAGTCTATGTATTCTTCTCCGTACTCTTAGAGGCTCCATAGACATTATGTGGGTTGTAAATATATTTTGGGTAGTTGTTGTACTTACTCGTAATCATGGTCCCGTTTTTGAATTTTGTTTTGAATCCACTCTTTTGAATTTTTCTTGCTATTTCATATGAATAATGTATGCTATAAACACGTGGAAGCGCGTTGGGTAGGAAAGACAAATCAGGTGCGCTTGACGGGGTTCATTCGGTTAGGCGCCGGTCCCGTCCCTCGATTTGCGGCGTGACAAAATTTGTATCAGAGCCTAGGGTTTTAAAGTGTCCTAGGATATCTCGGAGCCGTGTCTAGTAGAGCCCTTCTTATCGGTGTGTTGTCGACCACATCTATAATTAGGGGGTTGCATGGACATTTAGGAATACTACTCTTCATTGTTATTCTGTATCGTGCGATGGAGTGAAAGGTGATATTGTTTCTCTCTAACTCATGCACTGTTTCAAATTTCAGTAAATGGCACCCAAGAAGAGAGCTCGATTCGGCCTAGAGGCCAATGCCACCCCACGTGTGGCCACAAATTCTCAATTTGTCGGTGCGGGTGAGGATAATCCCCCGACCATGAATCAGCCTGACTCCTCCGTTCCGGGACAAACTATTCCAATTCCTGCTCCAACGGAGGTTGCTGAAATCCCTCCCGCTGATTCCGCTGATGTTCCTGTTCCTACTCCAGCTTTAGCTTCCGGTCCTGGTATTTATGATGGGGACCTTAGGGGAGCTATTCAGATGTTGACATAGCTAGTGGCCTCCAAGGCCTAAAGATCAAATGTTGCACCTTCGTCTTCTAGCGAGCAAGGGGATTCTTCAGGTTCCAGAGTCAACCGATTTCTTCAGTTAGCCCCTCTAGAGTTCACAGGTACTGACCCAGAGGCTGGTCCTCAGGATTTTATCGACGAGATGTACATGACCCTCCGAGTTATGAGGGCTACTGAGACAGAGGGGGTAGAGTTAGCTTCCTATCGTTTGAAGGGAGCGACATATTCTTGGTTCGAGATATGGGAGGATTCCCGTTGGGAGGGGAGCCCTCCGGCGAGATGGGCTGAGTTTGCGGATGCTTTCATGGATCATTTCTTGCCCGTCGAGACTAGGGAAGCCTGTGCTACAGAGTTTGAGGTCCTCAATCAGGGCAACAAGAGTGTGTGGGAGTTACACATGGAGGTCGTGCGCCTGTCCAAATATGCTATCCACATGATGCCGACTATGGAGGCTAGAGTTCATCGGTTTGTTCAGGGCCTTGGTCCCTTGGTTGTCAATGAAGCTGCTACAGCTGCTCTGCATTCTTATATGAATTAAGGGAAGATTGTGGGATTCGCCCAGGCTACAGAGGCTCAGAAGTTGAAGCTAAGAATGGAGAGAGAAAGTAGTAGTAGGGCTCGACCAGCGGGCATGCCTGGAGGTTCATTGGAGGAGGGAGACCAGTCCTGGGGACAGGGTCATCAGGGCCATCCTAGTCATATGCCCAGTCTTCAGCTAGTGCCCCGCCACCAGTTCGTCATCATCAGCATCAGCAGGGGGTTCCATCAGCCGGGTCGTTCAGGTGGGAGGTTCCAGTATCAGCAGAGGGGCCTATGCCCCAAGTGTGAGAGGTTTCATACTGGGCCCTGTTATCTGGATCGGCCAGTATGCTATGGTTGTGGGGTGAGGGGTCACATTTGGAGAGACTGCCCTTCATCCAGCCAAGGAGCAGGTTGGGTGCCGCCCAGCCATCCAGCAGCTGCTACATCTTCAGTACGCCCACCAGCCCGAGGCCCTTCAACACCAGCAGGGCGTGGTGCAACTAGGGGTGGTGCACGAGGTCAGGGAGGACCCTGAGTGGTCGTCAGAGTGCGGAGGCTTCTCCAGATGTTGTCACAGGTATCCTGACTATTCAATCTCATGATGTTTTTGCTCTTATTGATCCTGAGTCTTCCTTATCATATGTCACTTCTTTTATTGCTTCGTGTTTTGGGATAGAACCCGAACAGCTCCATGAGCCGTTCACAGTGTCGATTCCGGTTGGTGAATCTATTATGGCCGCACGAGTCTATATGAATTGTGTTGTCACGGTGCGTGGTCGGGATATCACGACCGATCTTATTGAGCTAGGGATGGTAGATTTTGATGTAATTATGGGGGTGGATTGGCTCTATTCGTGCTTTGCTAAACTCGACTACCGAACCAGGATTATGAGGCTTGAGTTTCCTAATGAAACAATTATTGAGTGGGAGGGGAATAATATCGTGCCAAGAGGTAGGTTTATTTCCTATCTAAAGGCCTCAAAGATGATCAGAAAAGGGTGCATCTACCATTTAGTCCTGGTTGCAGACACCACTTCAGAGGTGCTTGCTCCCGAGTCTGTGCTTGTTGTGAAAGAATTTCTTGAGGTTTTTTCCAGATGAGCTTCCTGGGATTCCACCAGATAGAGAGATCGATTTTGGGATTGATGTATTGCCATATACGTATCCAATATCTATTCCACCCTACCGAATAGTGCCAACAGAATTGAGGGAGTTAAAGGAGCAGTTGAAGGATCTTCCAGAGAAGGGTTTCATTAGGCCAAGTGTGTCGCCTTGGGGCGAACCGGTTATGTTTCGAAGAAAGAAAAATAGATTGCTTCAGATGTGTATTGATTATCGACAGCTCAACAAGGTCACCACAAAAAACAAATACCCATTGCCGTGGATAGATGATTTGTTCGACCAAATGCAAGGTGCTAGGATCTTCTCAAAGATTGATTACGGTCCGGGTATCACCAATTAAAGAAGGGAGAAGGATATTCCTAAGACCGCCTTCAGGACTCGTTATGGGCATTTCGAATTCTTGGTAATGTCTTTTGGGCTGACCAATGCCCCAACAACTTTTATGGATCTTATGAATCGTGTCTTCAAGCTATTTCTCGACTCTTTCGTGATAGTTTTCATCGACGATATCCTTGTTTATTCGTGATGTCTGGAGGATCATGCTAATCACCTAAGGGCAGTTCTGCAGACTCTTAATCAACACCAATTGTATGCAAAGTTCTCAAAATACGAGTTTTTGCTAGAATCAGTTACCTTTTTGGGCCATGTTGTTTCTAGGGAAGGGATTCGGGTTGATCCCCAGTAGATCGCAGCGGTGAAGGATTGGCCTAGACCAACGACCCTGATAGAGATTCGTAGTTTCTTGGGTTTAGCTGGATATTATCGGAGGTTCGTGGAAGGATTCTCTACTCTCGCCTCCCCATTGACTAAGTTGACACAAAAAGCGGTTAAGTTTCAGTGGTCCGATGCTTGTGAAAGAGTTTCCAGGAATTGAAATCAAGATTGACTTCGGCGCCGGTGTTGACCTTGCCAGAAGGAACTGAGGGGTTTGTGGTGTATTGTGATGCTTCGAGGTTTGGTTTGAGGTGTGTGTTGATGAAATGTGGTAAGGTTATAGCATATTGTTTGAGGTAGCTTAAGAACCACGAAAAGAATTATTTGGAGCTCGCGACGGTTGTTTTTGCATTGAAAATATGGTGGCATTATCTTTATGGGGTCCACGTGGACGTGTTCATAGACCACAAGAGTCTTCAGTATTTATTCAAACAGAAGGAATTAAACTTGAGGTAGAGAATATGGTTGGAATTGCTCAAAGATTATGATATGGATATTTTGTACCATCTAGGGAAGGCGAATGTGGTGGCAGACGCACTTAGTCGGAAATCCATGGAGAGTTTGGCTCATTTAGATGCAGGTCAGAGGCCTTTGGCTCGGGAGGTTTACCACTTGGCCAGTCTCACGATCTCAAGGAGATTTATTAGTGGAATGGTATGAAGAGGGGTGTGGCGTACTTTGTGGCTAGGTGTCCGAACTGTCAGTAAGTGAAGGCCGAGCATCAGAGGCATGGTGGGTTGGCGCAGCTTATGGAAATACCAATGTAGAAATGGGAGATGATCAATATGGATTTTGTGGTAGGGTTACCCCGCACTCAGCATAAGTTTGACTAGTGGATCGGCTCACGAAGTCAGCAACATTTCTTGCCGGTCAAGTCCACCAACACTGCAGAATAATATGCTCAGTTGTATATCAAAGAAATAGTCAGGCTCCATGGCACCCCAGTTTCTATTATCCCAGATCGAGGGGCCAATTCACAGCTAACTTTTGGAGGAAATTTCCGCAAGGTTTGGGTACGCAAGTAAATCTCAGCACAGCCTTCCACCCACAGACTGACGGACAGGTAGAGCGGACTATTCAGACGCTTGAAGACATGATACGAGCTTGTGTACTTGAGTTTAAGGGTAGCTGGGATGATCATTTTCCGCTTATAGAGTTTTCTTACAACAACAATTTCCATGCTCGTATTCAGATGGCCCCATTTGAGGCATTGTACGGGAGAATGTGTAGGTCTCCGATTGGATGGTTCGAGGTTGGAGAGGCGGAACTGCTAGGACCGGATCTTGTGCATCAGGCTATGGAGAAGGTTAGAATCATAAAGGAGAGGTTGAAAACTACTCAGAGTCGTCAGAAATCCTATTCGGACGTTCGTCGCAGGGATTTGGAGTTTCAAGTAGATTATTGGGTATTCTTGAAGGTATCTCCCATGAAGGGAGTCATGTGGTTTGGAAAGAAGGGGAAATTGTGCCCAAGGTATGTCGGGTCGTATAGGATCGTGCAGAGGATATGAAAAGTGGTATATAGGCTGGAGTTGCCCCCTGAAATGTCATGGGTGCACCCGGTGTTTCATGTATCCATGTTAAAGAAGGTGATTGGAGATCCATCTGTCATCGTGCCGGTTGAGACCGTTAAAGTTAATAAAGAATTGTCATATGAAGAAGTTCTGCTTTCTATTCTCGACATGCAAGTTCGTAAGTTGAGAAACAAGGAGATTGCTTCAGTTAAAGTGTTATGGCGGAATCAACAAGTCGAGGAAGCCACATGGGATGCGGAAAATGAAATGAAAGATAAATACCCTCATTTGTTTGAATAAGTCAGGTAGTTGTTTATGAAAGTGGTCATCTCTAAGTTTTGTGTCATATCTTGTGTAAAACCACCCCACTCCCGTAATCCCCCTCTCTTATGACTTCTCAACTTTGTGCCATATTTGTATGTATTGTGTTAGTTGAATTATGTGCAACTCATTGAAATAACTGAAGTATGTGTAATTCGTTGTGTTATCTGAACTTTGTACAACTTGTGAAGTAACTAGAAGTATGTGAAACTTGTTGAAAAGTGTTTCGGGGGCTCTCTGGTAGGTTGATAAGCCTATTTACAAAGGAAACTATGGCTACATTTTTAGAAAATATCAGAGTTAGTGAAAATTGGGGGTTGGCATTTTGTGTTATCATACCCTTTTCCCGATCCTCATTCGAGGACGAATGATTTTAAGTGAGGGAGGATGTAAAACCCGTAAAATTTCTAACTAAAAATGATGCCCGGGTAGGTCCCCATGTTGATATAACTGTAGAAATTCTTAAAAAGTAAAAAGTACCCCAGGACTTAAAAGATAGAATTTTCAAGAATTGCGTGGATATGCGGTCCACTATGAGATCACAGATCATGTATGCAAACCGCATAGTGGTCGCATACCTAGACAGTTTACTGTCCTTTTTTTAGGACAACTATGCTGCCCATAATGCGATCGAATTCATGCACCTATATCTTTGCGGAGGGAGTTATGTGGTGCACTATGCGATCGTATAACAGGGTGCGGACCGCATAGCTTCTGCATACCTGGGCAGTATGCTTCTCTTTTTGGCCCAGCTGAGGGCCACTTATGCGACATGTCTGCAGACCGCATAGCAGGAATGCGATCGCATTCTTGATCGCATACATGCATCGAGGCTTTTAATTTCTAATTGTAAAACCCGACCCCTAGCTTAATAAAACACCCATCCCCTTCATTTTTAACGACTATCTAATTAAAATAGAGAGAAGTGAGAGTGGGTTCTAGTGAGAGAAAGTCACCATCTCCACCAGATTGATCCTCCATATTTACTCAGGCCTGGAATTAATCAAGTAAACGTCATCTTCTTCACCATAAGAGGTAAGTTTCTACCCCATTTTCCCTTAATTCCCAGATTCTAGTTAAAATGGAACACACATAGGTTAGTTCTTGAAAGTGAGAGTTAAAGACCTTGCATGCATGTGATTAATTATCATAATCTAGTAAAGGGAAGTAGGTTAGAGTAATCTTCCACAAAAAGGGGTTATGCAACCTAAAGGAGCACATAACGTTTGATAAAATACCCAGATGAGTTCAAGTTATATTCATGATTCCTAATCCTAGGTTTAAATGTGTCACATTGTAAATGAGATTGAAGGCGCTAGAAGGTCCGGTGATTTAAGATAGAAATTAAGGAGAAATTCCAATTCGAGGTATGTGTGGCTACCTCTAATCCTCATAGGATAAACGCGTTGTGTTCACTTTCCGGGTATGGCTCTCTTGGATCATCTATGGAATTTATGTGTTCTAAGTGCCTAATTGAGAAATTCTTGCTTCTATATTGTTCCATGCTACTACCATGTTGTTATGTTATTGGAGTGTATAAATTGTGATCATCACGTTAAAGGATTGGATTGACACAAAATATGAATCAAGAGATTCTAGTGATATGAAAGATGAATCAAAGAATGATATGTGTTGGGGATCAAAAAGGTTAAAAATGATAAAAGCGACCAAAAATATCCATGAATCGACAGGAGAATGTCCTAGGGGTGAGATAGCCTATCCGATCGGGCTGGGATCGGACTCCATGCCGTACACATGGATGACTTGATATTATGATATGATGATGATTATTGTCCTAACTATTTCAGTTGAGATGGACTAGCCGATCCGGCAGAGATCGGACTCCGTGTGCATATGCCACGATGTTAGCCTAGCCGATTCGGGCAGAGATCGGACTCCGTGTGAACGTGCCACGGTGGTGATCTGAGATGTGATGATATTCGGACCTCACCTAGGATGTCTTAGCCAATTGGGCAGAGATTGGACTCCGTGTGATAACGACACGGTGGATCAGTAATAATAATAGCAAGATGAAACTTAAAAGAACATTAACCAAAAGATGGCAAAACGGGATGAGGGATGTGGAAATTCTTGTTTGTGTTTTCCTTTGCTTCGGTACATTGTTGTATGATGCCTATACTTGAGTTTGACTATTGATGTTTATCCTATCTAGAGTAGGTTTGTTCATACATGCTAGTACTACAATGGTACTAACGTCCCTTTTGTCGGGGGCGCTACATCTTTTAAATGGATGTAGGTGGTTCTGTAGCAGGTAGCGCTGATCGCCGATAGTGGTGCCTTCCCTCCATTTTTTTCCAGCAGTTTTAGTGAGCCCCACTTCCTCTCGGGGCTGCGTGTAGTTCATGTTGACTCATTTTGTATACGTCATTCTTTTGAGGTATAGCCGGGGTCTTGTTGCCGGCAAGTCTATGTATTCTTCTCCGTACTCTTAGAGGCTCCGTAGACATTATGTGGGTTGTAAATATATTTTGGGTAGTTGTTGTACTTACCCATAATTGTGGTCCCGTATCGGGAATGTTGTACTTAATATGTATGATTCGGTAAGATCTAATGTTAAAACGTTAAAAGAGGAAAAATGGACTTCATGTTGTGAATCCACGCTTTTGATTTTCTCTTGCTATTTCATATGAATAATGTATGCTTTAAACATGGGGAAACGCGTTAGGTAGGAAAGGAAAATCAGGTTCTCTTGAATGGGTTCATTCGGTTAGGTGCCGGTCCCGTCCCTCAGTTTGGGGCGTGACAAAAACCATAAGTTCTCCGATATCATCAAACTTAGGGAGGGCATCAAAAGCGGTATGGTGACAAATTTTGAAGCATTGCAGGACACAAATAAAGCGTTGTATTCAGTAGGTATATCGAAGAAGAAGGATGCGAGAACTGTAATGGTCGCCCAAGGACCTAAAACTCCACTTGTATACTAGACTTCCCCACTTATATACCAAGCACCTCCACCCACATATCAACCATCACCTCCCAGATATTCCCAACCATCCAATGCTTATCACACCTATAATTCCCAACAATCTCACTTTCAGTCACCTCCAACTCGTCCAAACTACCCAAGACCCTGACCTAACTTTGACCGCAGACCACCAAAACAATACACTGCCATTGCTGATCCCATTGACCAGTTGTATGAAATATTGAAGGCTGCTGGTTACGTCACTCATATCCCTGTTGTGGCTATGGAGAACTCATCCCAATAGGTCAACCCAAATAAGACCTGTGCATATCATTCTGGCATGAAAGGGCACACCATTGACGAGTGTCGGACACTGAAGGATAAGATCTAGACCTTGATTGATAATAAGGTCATCCAGGTAAAGGAAGCTACGCCGAATGTACGCAACAACCCCCTCCCAGATCATAGGGGTGAAGGTATCATTGTGATAGAGACCGATGAGGAATGGGATCCCGAGGGATCAATTGGACTTATCAAGGAGGGTGACGATCCTAAGAAACCCGCAGTCACGCTTCATCCTATTATAGTACAGATACAGCTGCCAGTGGAGGTTGAGGTAACTGTATAAGTTCCATTTGAAGTTGATGTAGCACCCCCAGCAGCTGCACCTATTCCATTCGAGGTGGAAGTGGCCACACCATTTACAGTGACAATATCAACCGCACTGACTTTCAACACCAAGGTTGTACCTTGGGATTATGTAGTGGAAGGTAGAAGAAAAGGAAAGACCAAAATGGAAGAATCCGGCGTTGCACAAGGAATGACCAGGACAGGAAGAGTCTATACGCCAGAGCATTTGGGAGAATCCAGTAAGCAGGCCTCCAACAAACCGCCTGTTATTGAAACCGGCCCGTATGACCTCTGTAGGAAAGTGCAAGCGAGGAAGTATTCATTCATCGGTCATTTGAACAAGACTCCTGCTCAGATATCTATCATGTTGCTGCTACAGAATTCGTAAGCACACAGGAATGCTCTCTTAAAGGTGTTAAGTTAAGCATATGTACCTAACAACATCACTGGCGGAGAAATGGCCAATGGGGCAGGTGCTGGAAAGCCACAAAATCACCTTCCACGAGGACGAGCTGCCACCCGAGGGTCTAAATCACAACAGGGCGCTGCACATTACAGTGCAATGCGAAGATAATTTCATTGCCAGAATTCTGATCGATGAGGGATCCAGTCTCAATGTTTACCCATTGAGAACATTGAAAAGGTTGGGCAAAGGCATGTATGAAATATTAGAAGGAACTATGAATGTGAAGGCATTTGACGGGTCTCAGAGAGCCACCATTGGAGAGATCAATATTTGTCTATAGATGGGGCCTACATGGTTTGATGTCGAGTTCCATGCGCTGGACATATCTGCATCATATAATCTATTGTTGGGACGACCTTGGATACATGCCGCTGGGGCTGTAGCATCAACCTCGCACCAGACAGTGAAGTCCGAGTGGAACCACCAAGAAGTAATTATCCATGGAGATGGGAGCAACCCCATTTACACCCGTTAGACCATCCCGATGTTCGAAAATAGAAGAAGTCTAGGTGGAGAGACTTTCCATCATATCGAGCGGGTCAACGCAATCGACAAAGATAAGTGGTGGGATAGCAAGATAGCAAGCATGATGAACTGGAGAGGGTATGAGCCTGGCAAGGGTCTCGGTAAAAATCTTCAGGGCATCTCTAAGCCAATACAGCCAAAGCGCCATGGTACCACTTTTGGAATGGGATATCAGTACACCTGGAAAGAGTATCAAGACTGGTCACCACCATGGCGTGGTCCGTACTATCCACTTGAGCAGCCTATACCGCACCTGAGTCATACTTTCCAGTAGACCGACATCATATGGGGATCAGAGGAGGAAGGAGCATTGGCCGCCTTGAGGAACCTGTTCTTGGAAGATGATGACATGGATTGCTGTGTAATTGTTGAGGAAGAGGAGGAGGAAGGCCCTACCATCCGAGCTGTGGAGAGGGGAACATTCCTAAAAAACTAGACTGTCCGACCATCCAGGGCCCGACGAGTCCCGGGGTAGCAAGGCTGAACATCATTATTTTTTTTTCGGAGGAAAATGATGATTTCCCTTTTTATTTTAAATAATATTTCCAAAGTTCTAAAACGTTGTTTTAATTATTGAAAAATCGCATTTGTTTGACGCTTTAAATGAATTGATGTTTATTATTACCATTTTTCTCTCATATCTTTATCCATACAGCATTACTATTTCCTATCTCGATGAACCGATGACTGTGACATATAATGAGGCAACGCAATAAAGGGATAGTGATTCGGAAGAAAAGGATGTCATACTTGAGTAAATCGTCACAGAAATAGAGGACTTTGAGAACATGCCTAAGTCCAACCTGGACGAAACTGAAATAGTCAACTTGGGAGATTCTAAAACTGTCAAGGAGAGCCGCATCAACATTCGCTTGTCGTTGTCATAAAAAGAAGAGTACACACAGTTCTTGAAGAAGTATAAGGATATCTTTGCATGGTCATACGATGATATGACCGGGTTAAGTACATCTGTTGTGGATCATAAGTTGCCCACAAACCCAATGTGTTCGCCAGTGAAGCAGAAACTCATGAAATTCAAGCCTGACATGAGTCTGAAAATCAAAGAGGAGGTTACAAAGCAAATCAAGGCC
This sequence comes from Nicotiana undulata, assembly GCA_005239495.1. NCBI lineage: Eukaryota > Viridiplantae > Streptophyta > Magnoliopsida > Solanales > Solanaceae > Nicotiana > Nicotiana undulata. Next base: position 33,230 of record ML243997.1, on the reverse strand, counting down.
AAGGTCCTCAGGGTTGTTGAATATCCGACTTGGGTAGCCAACATCGTGCCAGTTCCGAAGAAGGATGGGAAGGTCAGAGTCCGTGTCGACTATTGGGATCTCAATAGAGACAACTCGAGGGATGATTTCCCACTTCCAAACATACACATATTGATCAACAATTGTGCCAAGCATGAACTCCAGTCATTTGTAGATTGTTTCACCGGTTACCATCAGATTTGGATGGACGAGGAAGATGGTGAGAAAACCACTTTTATTACACCCTGGGGGGTGTACTGCTATAAGATGATGTTGTTCGGCCTGAAGAACGCTGGGGCCACCTACATGAGGGACATGACTACCATCTTTCATGACGTGATACATAAGGAGATCGAGGTGTATGTGGACGACGTCATCATTAAATCCAAGAAAGTCACGGATCATATAGCAGGCTTGAGGAAATATTCGACAGATTGCGGAAGTACAACCTGAAATTAAACCCCGCAAAGTGTGCATTCGGGGTTCTGCCGGAAAGTTACTGAGATTCATCATCAGCCACCGAGGGATAGAATTGGATCCGTCAAAAGTCAAAGCCATTCAGGAGCTACCACCGCCAAAGAGTAAGAAGGATGTAATGAGTTTTCTGGGGCGACTAAACTACATTAGCCGATTCATAGCCCAATCCGCAGTTATATGTGGGATAATTTTCAAGACGTTAAAGATGGATGCTGCAACCAGTTGAACCAAAGATTGTCAAAAGGCTTTCGACAAGATCAAGGAGTACCTATCGACACCACCAGTCTTGGTCCCTCCAGAGCCAGGAAGACCATTGCTACTCTACCTCACAGTACTAGATGGAGCTTTTGGCTGTGTCCTAGGGCAGCACGACGAGACGGGGAGAAAAGAACATGCTATCTATTACCTGAGCAAGAAGTTCACTCCGTATGAAGCATAGTACTCTCTACTGGAACATACCTGTTGCACTCTGAAATATATCTTTCAGAAGCTGAGGCATTACTTCCGTGCTTACACAACATACCTCGTATGAAGAATGGATCCTTTGAAATATATCTTTTAGAAGCCCATGCCCACTGGCAAGCTGGCTAAGTGGCAAATCCTGTTGAGTGAGTTCGACATTGTTTATGTGACTCAGAAAGCAGTCAAAGGACAGGCACTGGAAAATCATCTTGCTGAAAACCATGTGGAAGGAGTATACGAACCCCTGAAACTTATTTTCCTGATGAAGAGGTACTATTCGTAGGAGAAGACATTGCTGAGTCCTACAACGGTTGGAGGATGTTCTTTGACGGAGCGACAAATTTCAAAGGAGTCGGCATTGGTGCTATCTTAGTATTGGAAACTGGCCAACATTATCGGGTATCTACAAAACTCAGATTTCCCTGCACTAACAACATGGCGGAGTATGAAACTTGAATACTAGGACTCAACATGGCTATTGACATAAATATTTAGTAGCTGCTGGTAATCGGTGATTCAAATTTGCTTGTGCACTAGGTACAAGGAGAATGTGCCACTAAAAACTCCAAGATATTGCCATATATGCACCATGTGCTGGAACTGAAGAAAAGGTTCACGAAGATAGAGTTTCGGCATGTTCCCAGGATTCTGAATGAGTTCACTGATGCATTGGACACATTGTCATCAATGATACAACATCCAGACAAGAACTTCATTGATCCTATCCCAGTAAGCATCCATAGTCAGCCGACATACTATGCTCATGTTGAAGAAAAAACAGAAGGGAAACCTTGGATCCACGACATCAAAGAATATTTGGAAAAAGGAGAATACCCGGAGCATGCAAACCATATTCAGAAGTGCACACTTCAGAGGTTGTCCAACAATTTCTTCCACAGCGGAGGATCCCTATATAGAAGAATTGCTGATTTGGGACTATTGAGGTGTGTCGACGCAAAGGAAGTTTCTAAGCTGCTTGAAGAGATACATGTCGGTACTTGCAACCCGCAAATGAATGGTTTTGTCTTGGCAAAGAGGATACTTAGGGCCGGCTATTTCAGAATGACCATGGAGACAGATTGCATCCAGTATGTCCGAAAGTGCTACCAATGTCAAGTACATGCAAATATGAAAAAAGTGCCTCCAAATGAGCTCAAAGCAACAAGCTCACCTTGGCTATTCACCACATGGGGAATGGACGTCATTGGTCCAATAGAGCCCAATGCCTCAAATGGACATCGATTTATTTTGGTAGCCATCGATTACTTCACCAAATGGGTCGAAGAAGCATCTTACAAAGCAGTGACTAAGAAAGTTGTTGGGATTTTGTCTGCGACCGGATTGTTTGTCGGTTCGGAGTTCCAGAGTCCATCATTACTGACAACGCCGCCAATCTCAACAGTGATCTGATGAAAACCATGTGCGAGACTTTCAAAATCAAGCACAAAAATTCCATAGCATACATACCTCAAATGAATGGAGCTGTAGAGGCCGCCAAAATACTGAGGAAAATGGTAGAAAATCACAAACAGTGGCACGAGAAACTACCGTTCGCCCTACTGGGATACCATATCACAGTCCGCACATCAACCGCGAAAACTCCCTACTTGCTGGTTTATGGTACTGAAGCTGTTATTCCCGCCGAAGTGGAGATTCCTTCTTTGAGAATAATACAAGAAGATGAGCTCAACGATGCAGAATGGATAAGGAGCCGTTATGAGCAGCTAGCCCTCGTAGACGGAAAGAGGATGAATGCAGTATGGCACGGACAACTTTATCAGAATAGAATGTCCAGAGCCTTCAACAAAAGAGTCAAGCCGAGACAGTTCACACTAGGGCAGCTGGTGTTGAAGAAAATTGTTCCGCATCAAGATGAAGCCAAAGTTAAATTCTCTCCCAATTGGCAAGGTCCTTACATGGTTCACAGAGTATTGACAGGAGGAGCCCTCATACCTACAGAAATGGACGGAGAAGTCTGGCCAAAACCAATCAAGTCAGATGCAGTCAAGCGATATTATGTGTGGTTATTTATGTTTTCCGCATATGATGTAAATTGAACTACGTTCGACCTGATTCCCATTTAAGAGGGGATACGTAGGTAGCCCTGTGGGTTTGGTCATAATTAAATAAAATTTCTATTGTCCCCACAATCAGAAACCAGGGCAGAATTTTGAGGAGGACCCTCAAAATTCTGAAGCAAGTTCAGCCGACCGCAGCATATACAACAGTCAGGAATGTTTGTCCATTCAACTGGGGCGGAATTTTGAGGAGTACCCTCAAAATTCTACAGCAAGAGAGGTCGCGATGTCTCGGATCATGTCACAGTCACTGGTTCATCTAACCAATTTCTAAAAAATATATTCTTACTATGTCTTTGAAAACTATACATGCCTGCTTTCGAAACAAACTCTATTTTGGAAAATGCTACCCCCAATAATTTGAACAGGATCTTCAGACCGAGAAAAGCAAGTCATGAAAGCCGACGGAGGCACGAACCAACCTCCCCCTTAAAGAACTCACGATTTTTCTTTGAATGAAGGAACAAGGAATATGCGCGCCTCGAAATCACAACCTTCATAACAACAGCGATACTGAATCCACTTCCAGCTAAGAAATACTTTGCTATCATCTGCTATTTGTTCAACTTGCATGAGACTAAGCCCTGCCTCCATATTTGCATAAGGCTAAGCTCTGCCTTCAATTTGCATGGGATTAAGACATGTCCCGAATTTCTGCATGAGACTAAGCTCTTTCTCAATCTTGCATGAGGCTAAGCCCTGCCTCCACATTTGCATAAGGCTAAGAACTGCCTTCTATTTGCATGGGACTAAGCCCTGTCCCAAATCTTGCATGAGGCTAAGCCCTGCCTCCACATTTGCATAAGGCTAAGAACTGCCTTCTATTTGCATGGGACTAAGCCCTGTCCCAAATCTTGCATGAGGCTAAGCCCTGCCTCCACATTTGCATAAGGCTAAGCTCTACCTTCAATTTGCATGGGTACTAAGCTCTATCCCGAAGTTTTACGTGAGACTAAGATCTGTCTCGATCTTCCATAAGGCTAAGCCCTGCCTCTCTATCTGCATAAGGCTAAGCTCTACCTTCAACTTGCATGGGACTAAGCCATGTCCCAAATCTTGCACGAGACTAAGCTATGTCTCGATTTTGCATGAGGCTAAGCCCTGCCTCTCTATCTGCATAAGGCAAAGACATGCCTCTATATTTGAACCGGTACAATTAAGTACAGAAACGTAGCATGAGTACATAATTAAATATGTACCCAATGAGTATCCAATCTAATCTCGAAAAAGTAGTGACGAGAACTCGACTTGACACTTACTAGAGTCAAACAATATAATTAAACAAGATATGATAAAGGCAACACGCATGTGAGGATAATAAAGCAGTAAATAACAAAGGTAGCCGCAATTCAAACTAATGCTGAAAAATAGTTAAACAATTACTAACTTCGTTTCCCCCAGATATCTATCAATTTAATATTCACGAAATCATTAACAATTTAGCATACGCATAACAGGATAAAGACAACCGGCCTAAGCCATCATAATAACCATATCTATGCACTGCCGAAGGGTCGATCGGCTCGGACCATAGATGCATCTATAAACCTTCCGTGGTGTACGACCCACTCCAATGAGAGTGGGGGAAAATAACACTCCGCTCGCGGAAACATAAATTGTGAAGCAGCCACATGCACACACAATATTTTTCCTTAAATTATTTTTCAATGAACAATTCCTTTAAACTACCAAATTCCATGATTGTACTTGAAATAAAGATGTATACGATGAAATCATAAAGCATAAAATTTGAATTGAGGAAATTGACAAGGCATGGTGTGAGCCTAACTACCCGGACATAATAATAATAGTCACTACGCACAGACTCTCGTCACCACGTACGTACGTAGTCCCCACAAACATTAACGCATAATCATTTAGCTCACCTATGGGGACAATTCCCTCTTACAAGGTTAGAAAGGAGACTCACCTCGCGCCGAGCCTACTTTCCGGGTCAAGATTGCGCCTGAAACTCCAAACTCGTCTCCCAAGGACTCGAAACTAGTCAATTGATGCATAAATACATTAAATTATACTCAAAGGCATGAAGCTTCCCTATTTAAGTAACCATTTTAGCCTACTTTGAAGTATCTCAAAATACACCCCCGGGCCCACATGCTCGGATTCTGGAAATCTTCGAAGGAAACACTCATCCATAGCCTAAGGATCAATAATATATAGTCTTTGTATGATTTCATGGCAAATTCCTTGGTAATTCTCCTATTTTTAATAAAACCTAGGTTTTTACTCTAACCCATGATTTTCACTTATTAGTGTGTTAATCTACCTTAGAATCCATGTTTTTGACTAAGTATTGGGCATGAATTACTTACCTCAAAGTATCTAGGTCGTTTACCCCTCTTGAATTCTCAAAATCACCCCAAGGAAGAAGAAGAATGCCAACAAAATGGTTAAGTCTCGTTATTAAAATCCACTGCCCAGCTGCCCCTTCATCGCGAACGCGACAGGGGCACCGCGTTCGCGAAGGCCAATGGCCCAAGCCCCTGAAGGCCCTTCTATGCGAACATGAAAGGGGTCCCGCGATCGCGAATACTAGTCGGGCTAGACCTTTGCGAACGCGGTGGATGTTTTGCGGACGCGAAGAGCAAACGAGCATGGTCCCGTCCTACACCTGTGCGAACGCGGAGACAAGGGTGCGAACGCGATGGTAAGAGGTCCAACCCATCGTGAGCGCAGGGTGGGCTTCACGAACGCTTAGAGAATCAGCTGCCCCAACCCAACTCCTTCTTCGCGAAGGCGGGCGCCCTCCCGCGAACGCAAAGAAGGAAACCAGACAGTGAAATTTCTGGTTTTTAGCATTTAGCTCTGAGGGGTCCGAAACTCACCCGAGCCCCCCGGGACACCGTCTAAAGGCATTGGCAAGTCTTTATTCATGATACAGACTCACTCGAATTTTCGGAACGTGAAAAACAACAACGAAACTAAGAATCCGACCCAAAAACCAAATTGAATCAAACTTTGAACTTCAAGTTCTAGAATTCACTTTCAATTCGTCGAACCTACCTATACTACTCGGAATGACACCCAATTTAGTAGGCAAGTCATAAATGAAATAACGGAACTATTCCCGGTCTTGAAATTCTGTTCGGACCTCGATAACACAAAAACACATTCCCAACCTAAATTCTTAAACTTAAGGAAATCATATTTCGCTATTTGGCGCCGAAACGCTCCCGGGTCATCCATAACCCGTTCCGGACACACGCCCAAGTCCAAAATCATCATAAGAAGCTACTAGAACTATCAAAACTCGATTCCGAGGTCGTTTACTCAAAATTTTGAATGAAGTCAAACTTGGCCTTAAAAGCCAACCTTAAGGAATTAAGTGTTCTATACCATCCTAAACCCTTCCGAATCCCGAACCACCCGTCCCCACAAGTCATAAATCATTGAAATCAACTACGGGAAGTCTCATTTAGGGGAATGGGGTCCTATAATGCAAAACGACCGGTCGGGTCGTTACATTCTTCATCTCTTAAACAAATGTTCGTCCTCGAACGGGTCTAGAATCATACCCGTAGTGCTGAATAAGTGTGGATATCTGCTCTGCATGTCCTCCTCGGACTTCCATGTTGCCTTCTCGACTGGTTGGCCCCTTTACTAGACCTTTACGGCAGAAACTCTCTTAGATCTCAACTGGCGATCCTGCCTGTCAATAATAGCAACTGGCTCCTCCTCATAGCCCAATCTCTCATCCAACTGAATGGTGCTAAAATCAACCACTTGAGAGAAGTCAGCGTGGTACCTCCGGAGCATGGATACATGAAAGACCGGATGAATTCCTGAAAAACTGGGAGGTAAAGCAAGCTCATAAGCAACCTCTCCAATCCGCCTCAATACCTCAAAAGGGTCTATAAACCTTGGGCTCAGCTTGCCCTTCTTCTCGAACCTCATAATACCCTTAATCGGCGAGACTTTCAACAGGACCTTGTCTCCCTCCATAAATGATACATCACGCGCCTTCTGATCCGCGTAACTCTTCTGTCTGGACTGTGCTGTCCGGAGCCTCTCCTGAATTAACTTCACTTTCTCTAAAGCATCCTTCACCAGGTCGGTGCCATATAACTTAGCCTCGCCAAGCTCAAACCACCCGATAGGGGAACGACATCGCCGACCATATAAAGCCTCAAATGGAGCCATCTCGATGCTGGACTGATAACTATTATTGTAAGCAAACTCGGCCAAAGGCAAGAACTGGTCCCACTGGCCTCCGAAGTCAATCACACATGCCCTGAGCATGTCCTCCAATATCTGAATTGTCCGCTCCGACTGACAATCAGTCTGAGGGTGAAATACTGTGCTGAGATCTATCTGGGGTACCCAACTCACTATGCAATGCTCTCCAGAAGTGTGAGGTGAACTGAGGACCTCGATATGATATAATGGACACCAGCACACCGTGCAACCGGACTATCTCCCGAATGTAGATCTGGGCTCACCTCTCAGAAGTGTAAGTAGTAGCCACTGGAATGAAATGCGCGATTTGGTCAATCTATCCACAATGACCCAAACTGCGTCAACCTTCCGCAAAGTCCGAAGTAACCCAACCACGAAGTCCATGGTGATGCGTTCCCATTTCCACTAGGGAATGGGCATTTGCTGAAGTAGACCTCCTGGCCTCTGGTTCTCGTACTTGACCTGTTGACAATTAAGACACCTAGCCACGTACTCCACTATGTCCTTATTCATCCGCCTCCACCAGTAATGGTGCTTCAAATAACGATACATCTTCGTAGCACCCGGATGAACATAATACCGTGAACTATGTGCCTCCTCTAGAATCCTCTCCCTCAGACCATCAACATTACGAACACATAAACGACCCTGAAGTCTCAGTACACCATCCTCACCCATAGTAACCTCCTTGGCACAACTATCTCCCGTAGCTCTGCCAAGCACGGATCATCAAACTGCCAAGCCTTAATCTCTCCCAATAACGAAGACTGAGCAACCACATGTGCTTGAACTCAGCGAGGCTCTGAAAGGTCTAATCTCACTAAGCAATTAGCCAAGGACTGAATGCCCAAGGCTAGAGGTCTCTTCTCTGCTGCAATATAAGAAAAACTACCCATACTCTTCGCCTTCCTACTTAAGGCATCTGCTACCACATTTGCCTTGCCCGGATGATAAAGAATGGTGATGTCATAATCCTTCAGCAACTCAAGCCACCTGCGCTACCTCAAATTAAGATCCCTCTACTTGAACAAGTGCTGCAAGCTGCGGTGGTCTGTATAAACCTCACAGGACACCCCATACAAGTAGTGCCTCCAAATATTAAGAGCATGAAAAATCGCCGCCAACTCCAAGTCATGCATAGGGTAGTTCTTCTCTTGAACCTTCAGCTGGCGCGAAGCATAAGCAATAAATCTCTCCTCTTGCATCAACACACACCCCAAGCCAATGCGTGAAGTGTCGCAATATACTGTATGCATCCCAGAATCGGAAGGCAACACTAGAACTGGTGTTGAGGTCAATGTTGTCTTGAGCTTCTGAAAGCTCGCCTCACACTTGTCGGACCATCGGAACGGGGAATTCTTCTGAGTCAATATAGTCAGTGGGGCTGCAATGGATGAAAAGCCCTCCACAAATCGGCGATAATAACCTGCTAGGCCCAAGAAACTCCTAATCTTTGTAGCTGAAGTTGGACGCGGTCAACTCCAAACTGCCTCAATCTTCTTAGGATCAACCTTAATTCCCTCTCCGGACACCACATGCCCCAAGAATGCCACGGAATCCAACCAGAACTCACACTTGGAGAACTTAGCATATAGCTTCTGTTCTCGCAAAGTCTGGAGCACAACTCTCAAATGCTGCTCGTGCTCGCCCAGGCTACGTGAGTAAATCAGAATGTCATCAATAAAGACAATGACAAAAGAATCAATATACGGCCTGAACACCTTGTTCATCAAGTCCATAAATGTTGTTGGGGCATTAATCAAGCCAAAGGACATCACCAGGAACTCATAATGGCCATATCTCATACGAAAAGCAGTCTTCGGAACATCCAAGTCCCGAATCTTCAACAGATGGTACCCCAATCTCAAGTCGATCTTAGAAAACACTCGAGCACCCTGCAACTGGTCGAACAAATCATCGATATGGGGCAATGGATACTTATTCTAAATGGTGACCTTGTTCAACTGGCGGTAATCAATACACATCCGTATAGATCCACCATTCTTCTTCACGAATAGCAATGGGGCACCCCAAGGCGATACACTCGGCTTGATAAAACTCTTGGCCAACAACTCCTCAAGCTGCTCCTTCAATTCCTTCAACTCCTTAGAGCCATACGGTACGGGGAAATGGAAATAGGCTGAGTGCCTGGAGCTACATCAATACAGAAATCGATATCACGATCTGGAGGCACGCCCGGAAGGTTTGAAGGAAATACATCAGCAAACTCTCGCACCACTGGCACTGAATCAATCGTCGGAGACTCGGCGGTGGTGTCCCCCACATAAGCAAGATAGGCCAGACAACCTTTCTCGACCATATGTTTAGACTTCAGCAAGGAAATAGCCCGACTGGCTGCACTAACCGAGGAACCTCTCCACTCCATCCTAGGCAACTCGGGCATGTCTAGAGTAATTGTCTTGGCATGGCAATCTAGGACGACATGGTAAGGAGATAGCCAATCCATGCCCAGAGTAACCTCAAAATCAACCATGTCGAGTAATAGGAGGTCCGCTCTAGTCTCGAACCCACAAAATGTAACCACACAGGACCGATAAATCCGGTCTACCACCACAGAATCACCCACGGGAGTGGACACATAAATAGGAGAACCCAAGGACTCACGAGGAACATCCACAAAACTAGCAAATAGGTCTGATACATATGAATAAGTGGATCCTGGATCAAATAACACTAATGCCTCTCTACCACATACTGAAATAATACTTGTTATCACGGCGTCTGAGGCTACTGCATCTGATCTGGCCGAAATAACATAGAATCTAACAGGAGCACCGGATGACTGACCCCCGTAGGAATGAATAGGATCTGACTGACCTCCCCTTGACTGGCCTCCACCTCTAGGACGACCCCTGCCGACCTGTCCTCCACCTCTGGGTGGCCGGACCGCCGGTGCTGGACCCATAGGCTGATAACCCTGCTGCACCGCTTTGCCCCGAAGCCTGGGGAAAAACCTCTTCATGTGACCTGGATCCCCAGACTCAAAACAGCTCTGGCATATCACTGAAATAGGGACTGGAGGATCCCTGATGACTAGAATAACCGCCGAATGAAATCTGAATAGCTGGAAGGCGGTAGGAACGCTCTGGCATGGCGCTGAAATAAAGCCTCGCTGGAACACCTCGGGGAGGTGGTGGGGGTGCTGAATATGGGGGCCTGCTAGGCTGACCCCTACCAAAATGTCCTCTGCCCCTAGTTGGGGCACCTTTGAAATCTCCGGAAAATTTGGCTCTCTTATCCTGCTGCCTCTGCTCCCTGCTCCTCGACCGATAACCCTCGATCCTGCGAGCAATCTCCACCACAAGCTGATAAGGAGTCCCCATCTCCACCACTCGGACCATGTTGGCCCTAATACCAGGATGCAACCCAGCTAGAAATCTCCGCTCTCTCTCAGCATCAATAGGTAGTATCATGAGTGCATGACGAGACAACTAAGAAAATCTAGCCTCGTATTTTATCACCGACATCTGACCCTGCTCCAGCTGCTCAAACTGATATCTCATCTCTTCCCTCTCAGAGGATGGAATATACATGTCCAGGAACAACTGTGTGAACTACTCCTAAGTGATAAGAGGAGAATCTGCTAGCCTGCCGAGAATATAGGACTGCCACCATCTGCGAGCCCTGCCCTCTAACTGGAAGGTGGTGAAGTCCACTCCATGAGAATCTAATATCCTCATGTTGTGCAGTCTGTCCCTACACCTATCAATAAAATCCTGGGCATCCTCGCCTTGCTCACCTCCGAAGACAGGAGGGTGCAGTCTAGTCCATCTATCCAATAACTTCTGTAGATCGCCGTCCGCATCTGGTCTTAGCTGAGGTGTTGCTGCTACAGGCTGGGCCCCACCCACGGGCAATGTACTCGAGGTCTGATATACTGCTGCTGCATTACCTGCGGCCTGGGCGGTAGGGGTCTAGGCTCCCCCTCCCCCACCTAAGAAGTGGCAGGATCCGCTGGAAATAATCCATCCTGAGTTATGGTATCCATGAACCGCATCATACGGCCCATGACCTCCTGGAAGCCTGGTGCGGTCATAAAGTCCATCGGAGCAGGATCTGCTGGGGGCACCTCACCCTGCTCCCCTATAATAGGATCCTCTGTTGGTGGTGCAACTGGAATAACTCTGGGACGCCCTCGTCCCCTACCTCAGTCCGGTGCTCTCCCCTGGCCTCTGCCACGGCCTCGGACAACGGGTGTAGCAGCCCCTCCCGGGTCTGGAACATCGGATGCGCGCGTCCTCACCATCTGTGAAAGAATAGAAGAGTAAGACTTAGTGTGCCATAAACTGCACGATAGAAGATGAATAAAGAGAAATTTCCTAACACCCTATAGCCTCCTGAAGATAAATACAGACATCTCTGTACCGATCCGCAAGACTCTACTGGATTTGCCCGTGACTCGTGAGACCTACGTGAACCTAGAGCTCTGATACCATGTTTTCACGACCCAAATCTTACTCAGGTCGTGATGGCGCCCAACACCGTGGTCGGGCAAGCCAACACTTATTCTGCTAATGAAATTTCCTTATGCGATAAAGCATTCCAATACATACCAAGTTTTAAGTTTAGAACATTAGGTGGAATCGGATAATTTACCAACTTAAATAAATGTTACTACAAGGATCATGAACCAAAATATAAAATCCCAAAATAAAATAATATCTACTAAGTATGTGTCAGGAACTAGTGTCACAAGTCTACGGGCATACTAGTAGAATATACAAAAGGTGAAATAAAACTGTCCCGCTGTCTGAAAGTAATAGACGGGAATAAACAAAAGAAAACTCCATAGTGCTGCTAAGAATCGCCAGGGAAAGCAGCTCACCGTGAAGTCAAGTCCAGATATACTCAGGATCGAGCTCCGTCCTGATAACCAGATGCACCAGCCTCAGAAATTGTACAATTAAGTACAGAAGCGTAGCAAGGGTACATAATTAAATATGTACCCAGGAGTATCCAGTCTAATCTCGAAGAAGTAGTGACGAGAGGTCGACTTGACACTTACTAGGGTCCAACAATATAATTAAACAGGATATGATAAAGGCAATAGGCATGTGAGGATAATAAAGCAGTAAATAACAAAGGTAGCCGCAATTCAAACGAATGCTGAAAAACAGTTAAACAATTACTAACTTCGTTTCCCCCCAAATATCTATCAATTTAATATTCACGAAATCATTAACAATGTAGCATACGCATAACGGGATAAAGACAACCGGCCTGAGCCATCATAATAACCATATATGTGCACTGCCGAAGGGTCGATCGGCTCGAACCATAGATGCATCTATCAACCTGTCGTGGAATACGTCCCGCTCCCATGGGAGTGGGGGAAAATAACACTCCGCTAGCGGAAACATAAATTTCGAAGCGGCCACATGCACACACAACATTTTTCCTTAAATTATTTTTCAATGAACAATTCCTTTAAGCTACCAAATTCCATGATTTTTCTTGAAATAAAGATGCATACGATGAAATCATAAAGCATAAAATTCAAATTGAGGAAATTCACAAGGCATGGTGTGAGCCTAACTACCCGGACATAACAATAATAGTCACTACGCACGGACTCTCGTCACCGCGTACGTACGTAGTCCCCACAAACATTAACACATAATCATTTATCTCACCTATGGGTACAATTTCCTCTTACAAGGTTAGAAAGGAGACTCACCTCGCGCCGAGCCTACTTTCCGGGTCAAGATTGCGCCCGAAACTCCAAACACGTCTCCCAAGGACTCGAAACTAGTCAATTGATGCATAAATACATTAAATTATACTCAAAGTCATGAAATTTTCCTATTTAATTAACAATTTTAGCCTACTTTGAAGTATCTCAAAATACACCCCCGGGCCCACATGCTCGGATTCTTGAAATTTTCAAAGGAAACACTCACCCATTGCCTAAGGATCAATAATATATAGTCTTTGTATGATTTCATCAAATTCCTTGGTAATTCTCCCATTTTTCATAAAACCTAGGTTTTTACTCTATCCCATGATTTTCACTAATTAGTGTGTTAATCTACCTTAGAATCCATGTATTAGACTAAGTTTTGGGTAGGAATTACTTACCTCAAAGGAGCTAGGTCGTTTGCCCCTCTTGAATGCTCAAAATCACCCCAAGGAAGAAGAAGAATGCCAACAAAATGGTTAAGTCCCGTTATTAAAAGCCACTGCACAGCTGCCCTTTCATCGCGAACGCGACAGGGGCACCGCATTCGCGAAGGCCAATGGCCCAGGCCCCTGAAGTCCCTTCAATGCGAACGTGAAAGGGGTCCCACGATCGCGAAGACTAGGCAGGCTAGATCTTCGCGAACGTGGTGGACGTCTTGCAGACGCGAAGAGAAAACTGGCATCTACACATAGGCGAACGCGGAGACAAGGGTGCGAACACGATGGTAAGAGGTCCAACCCATCGCGAACGCAGGGTGGGCTTCACGAACACATAGAGAATCAGCTGCCCCATCCCAACTCCTTCTTCGCGAAGGAGGCTTCCCTCCTGCGAACGCGAAGAAGGAAACCAGACAGTGAAATTTCTGGTTTTTAGTATTTAGCTCCGAGGGGTCCGAAACTCACCGGAGCCCCCGGGGACCCTGTGCAAAGGCACTGGCAGGTCTGTATTCGTCATACAGACTCGTTCGAATTTTCAAAACGTGAAAAACAACAACGAAACTAAGAATCCGACCCCAAAACCAAATTGTATCAAACTTTGAACTTCAAGTTCTACAATTCGCTTTCAATGCGCTGAACCTACATATACTACTCAGAATGACACCAAATTTTGCAGGCAAGTCATAAATGACATAACGGAACTGTTCGCGATCTCGGAATTCCATTCGGACCTCGATAACACAAAAACACGTTCCAAACCTAAATTCTTTAACTTAAGGAAATCATATTTCGCTATTTGGCGCCGAAACGCTCCCGGGTCATCCCAAACCCGTTCCGGACACACGCCCAAGTCCGAAATCATCATACGAAGCTACCGGAACTGTCGAAACTCGATTCCGAGGTTGTTTACTCAAAATGTTGACTGAAGCCAAACTTGGACTTAAAAGCCAACCTTAAGGAACTAAGTGTTCCCATACCATCCTAAACCTTTCCGAATCCCAAACCACCCGTCCCCACAAGTCATAAATCATTAAAAGCAACTACGGGAAGTCTCATTTAGGGGAACGGGGTCCTATAACGTAAAACGACCGGTCGGGTCATTACACTAAGCCTTGTCCCGAACTTTGCACGAGACTTAACACTGTTATTCTCTTCTTTCGGGCTAATCTCTGCCCTCAACTTCATACAAGACTAAGCCTTCTCTTGTTGCTTCTAGTATTATGTCTTTGCATTCCATGGGCTGAAATGTCGCCAACCTGTCCGAAGGCATCATAGTCCGAAGGCATCATCCTCATAGCCGGAAGACACCATGTCATGGCCTAAGGATCTCTCAAATTTGCATATCATTATTCAAAGGCGTCATGGTTAGGAGACACCATTTTCATGGCCCAAAAACGTCATCTCATGGCCTGCGAATTCCTCATTGAACAATTCATGGACTTGGACATCATGGTCTAAGGACGTCATCCTCAACCGTCCAAAGACGATTCTCATGGCCTGAAGGGAATTTGCATCACGTTTAAATTTATGCATATATACATTCTTGTAGGACATATTTTACTTGCAAGTGATCCGATGAGCAACCACTACCCCAAAAGGAGAAATCCTGCTCCAGTTCCTTCATACTATCTCAAACTTGACCGCACCTTTTTGTGTCCGTCCTTGTGGTAACTTCATCAGTATATTCCGCCGATGAATCCAAAACTACACACGGCCTAATTTCTGTAAAACCAAAGATATGTAGGTAGTCAGAAACCAGAGTGCCGCCTAAGTCTCTCAAATCATCCTACTCGGTCAAAATTGGCCATCATATCTTTACCCGATAACTCTTTCATCCTTCCCGGGTAAAGAGGGGCAGTTGTTGATACCCAATATTTCCTTATAATATTTTCAAAATGCATATATACCTTCAAAACTATGCATTAGCATAAATTAATTCCATAATTTCTGCATTTTAAGGATTTTTTAATTAATTTATCTCAGTATTTTATTATATAAATAATCATTAATTGCACTACAAATGGCTTTATAACAATTTAATGACTTAATTTTACTATTTATATTTATACCTAGCCTGATTATTTCACAAATAACCACATTTATATTTTTTTGGTTATAATTGCAATAACTTTGCAATTATAGCCCATGTGTGCATTATTACATTATTTTACTAGAAAATAGCTTTTTGTATTTTTAAAATATTGAGTAATTGTTTTAAAATATTTTATGCATGAAAATCATTTTTTATAATCTGTTAATTATTTTTACAAATTATTTTAATTAATTAATTGCGTATTTGAAAAATAGCCCTTTTTAATTCCTTTAATTTTCGGACCTAACTCTTTATACCAGCCCAAACCCTCAAAAATACTAGCCCAATTCACCCCCAGACCCAATTCGTGCCTGCCCGACCCAATATCCCACCTGATCGTGGTCGTTGATCCCTAAGATCAACGGTCCACATCATTTCTTTCCATTTTAATTCTAAAACCAACCCTAACCCCTTCATTACTCTCCTTCTCCGCCATCACGTTTTCCCCTAATCCCTCCATTCTCTCTCGACCACCCCCTAAACCCTAATCGTCGTCACCGAAAAAACTCCCGTCTATGGAGTTTCTGTGTCTTCTCCGGCCCTTACCAGCCTTCTACACCCTCTGATTGTTGATTACATGGATTCTTAAAAGAATCTCAAGGAGATTCAACTTGATTTTTGTCCCAAACTTATTTACAGGCCTGTCGGGGGCCATTCTTGTTTGTGAGTACTGATTTCCTCCTATTTTTAGTTCGCATTTATGGCTTTTGGCTGAGTTTCTTTCATCTTTGTTGTTTTTCAAAACCCTAGTTTTACGACTACTTGAATCTATTTAGATCTTTGTAGATATGAAACGATTCGAGTGTTATTTGGTACTTTCACTCAAAAATCTTCTATTTTGGTTAACTATTTCGATTCCATTTACTTTTTCTGAAATTACAGTTCATCCAAAGTTTCTCCAAAAAAAAAGATTTTTCTAACTTTCAAGTGTTGAATCTAATTATTCTTTACTAGTTTGGTTGATTTCCGTGTATATGCTTAAACCCTAGGTCTTGTTCTGCCATTGCACTAATTTCTTCAATTTTCTTCCGTTATTTGTTTATTTATGTCAACCCAATATACTAATTGATTTATATTAGGGATTCGAATAATGTTTTCCTGTTAAAATCAGTATTTTCTGGGATTTTTACTTACTTTCCTTATTTGTGACCTTTAGTTGGTATTATTTGTCTAATTCCGACTAATTAGTTAATTTATGGTCAATAAGTGATTTGTTTACCTTATTTGAGTCCCAATTAGGGCTGGTAATTGATTCTCCTTGTGTTAATGTGACCTTCCCGGATTCTATTTGTGCAAAGTTGGGTTTAGCCACAATTAAATGATTGATTATATTTACTTGCCTTATTTATAAACTCTAAATTACTTTTACCTTATTTGTTTTACCTCCCTAAGTGCTATATATACACTCTCATTCTGATTCTTCAGGCCCGGACAATAAGTTAAAAAAAAATACACACTCACTCAAAAAAATACACACTCACTACTTGTGCTTACTATACTGTCTAGCCGGCTAAAAGCCAAGGCTAGACCACTGAATCCTGCATACTTTCACCTTCTGATTGCTTCCTTTAACTAGTATGTTTTTATTCCTAATGTCATTTATTATACTATGAAGCTTGAACCTATGTGCTCCTTCATATGTTACTTTACCTCTGTTTAATCAATGCATCTTCTGTATTTCAATTAGCATGTCTACTACTATGTTTAAGTCTGCCTCTCTCCTGTTTATCACCTTAATCAACATGTTTACTTCTGTTTAACTTTCAGTCTCTCCTATTTATTGATACAAACCAACATGTTTACCTCTGTGTTTAAGTTTCAATCTTTCCTATTTATTGCCTTAAGCCAGCATGTTCACTTTTGTGTTTCCTGTCCATTAACCTCAATTGGTATGACCAAATCTGTGTAGTTAGATCCCTGTCCTCTCTATGAATTGATTGGCCTGACTATTCCTACATTAAACTTCTATGTTTTCTCGTGTATTGCTTCTAGTCAGTATAATTACTTCTATCATTAGGTATGGCTATTAGACTTAGGTGTTTCCTGTTTAAGACCATAAATTAGTATGTCCTGGTGAATGTTATGAATGTCAATCTACCCCTGCTTGCTCTATGTTCCTGTTAACTAGAATTCTTTCCTTCCACCCTATTTCTATGTGCTCCTGATTCAGGATTCCTATGTTCCCAACCCCTGCTCCCCTCTCTATGTAATTGTTTGTTCTCAGCATGCTACATGATCACCTAGGGTTAATGTAACGACCCGGTCGGTCGTTTTGAGATTTAGCACCCCAATTCCCTAATAACTGTTTCCCCCATATCTATTTCTGCTTTTGGGACTTGTCGGAACGTTGAGTGGCGAAATTCGGAGAGATTCTGGACACATAGTCCTTAAATGTGAATTTAAGCTTTAGAAATTGGTCTGTAGTTGGAACTGTGTGAAGACGAACCCAGAATGTAATTTCGTCGACTCCGTTGGGTGATTTCGGGGTTAAGAGCATGTTCGGAGTGTGTTTTGGAGGTCTGTGGTAGATTTAGGCTTGAATTGGAGAAAGTTGGAATTTAAGCGACTTCGGCTGATAGGTGGAATTTTGGTATCGGGCTAGAAATGGAATTCCGAGAGTGGCTGAAGGTTCGTAATGCCATTTATGACATGTGTGTAAAATTCGAGGTCATTCAGACTAGTTTTGACGTGTTTCGGCATTGGATGTGGATTTTGAGAATTTCATAAGTTCTTAGGCTTGAATCCATGCTTAATTGATGATTTTGATGTTATGAGATGTTTTTTGAAGGCTCAACTAAGTTCAGGTGAGGTATTAGGGTAGGTTTGGTTGAGGTCCCGGGGGCCTCGGGTGTGTTTCGGGTGCTCAAACGGGCATTTTTGGCCTTCGGCGAACTGCTGGTTTTCTGGTTTTATACCAATAGGTAATTGTTCATTGCGATCGCGTGAGAAAATCCGCGATCGCATAGTGTTAAGTTGAGGGGGGCAGATTTTGTTCTATGCAATCGCGAAATAAGGGTTGCGATCGCATAGGTTGGGCAGCCTTGACCTGTGCGTTCACATGAGTAATAGCATGTTCGCGTAGAGGAATTTAGGCAGCAGGGATTGGAATATTACTCTACGTGGTCGCGTGAAGCCAACCGCGATTGCGTAGGTTTGAGTAACTAAGGTACGTGTTCGCGATCGTCCCTCTGCGTTCGCATTGAGGAAATTTCAGGCGCGTGTGGAAATACACTTCGCGATTGCGGCTGTAAGTCCGCGATCGTACTGAGGAATAACTGGGCAAAACATTTAAAGACCCAAAAACGAGGGTTTGAGCTATTTTTCATATTTTGAAGTTGGGAGCTCGGGAAAGTGCGATTTTTTAGGAGAGTTTCACCTGGGCAATTTAGGTAAGTAATTCCTACTCGGTTTAGGCTAATTTCCATGATTATACTCCTTAATCCATCCTTTAAATTCGAAATCTTGGTGGAAAATTGGGAAAAATGGGATAAAGTTCCTAGGCCGAATTCTTGAGTTTTGATTAGGATTTTGATATCCGATTTGAGTAATTCTTATATGGTTAGACTCGTGAGCGAATGGGTGTTCGAAATTTATAATTTTAACCGATTCCGAGACGTTGGCCCGGGGGACTTTTTGGGAAAATTTCCTAATTTTGCGTATTAGCTTCGAACTTATTAGTTATCTTGATTCCATAAAGTGATATTTACATTATGCAATCGAATTGAATAGATTTGGGCCATTCGGAGTCGGATACTCGTGGCAAGAACGTGGTTTTGAGTTGATTAGCGCAGTCGAGGTAAGTGGCTTGCCTAACTCTGTATTGGGGATTTTCCCTTAGGTTGTTTTGATACCGTTTTTGTTATATGGGCACCGTGTACGTGAGGTGACGAGTGCATACACGATCTATTGTTGCTAAAACTCCACTTTTCCTTTCATGGCATAAATCATGTTATCCCTATTTCATTGTCTTATGAACTAACTGTGTAGTTTGGTTTAGGAATAAGCATGCCTACCTGTTTTACTTGAGTTTCCCCTAATTGTTACTGTTTGCACCATGTTTTAGGTAGTTTTATCCGTATTTGCCTGTGATTCTTCCTGAACTGTTTAAATAAACTGTATCCGGTATTCATTTGCATTGCATATTTAAATTGGGACTACAGACGAGATTTCAGGAGCTTTCCCCCTGTACTGCATTGCATATTTAAATTGGGACTACATATGAGATTCCGGGAGCTTTCCCCCTGTACTGCATCGCATATTTAAATTGGGACTACGGACTAGATTCCGGGAGCTTTCCCCATGTACTGCATTGCATATCTGTTACTGTGAGATACACTGTGCTGAGCCGAGGGCTCCCTTTTACTATTTTCTTCCAGCTTACTGTTTCTACTGTTTTTGCCTTAGCTTATTATATTTCACTGTTAAATTTTGAGACTGTTTTACTATAAAAATCCAGTAGAGCCTTAATCTGACCTCGTCACTACTTGACTGGGGTTAGGCTTGGCACTTACTAGGTACCACTTATGGAATAATCATGCCCTTTCCTGAGCATGTTTTCCATGTGTAGATCCAGGTACCAGCTTTCAGTTTCGTGGCTAGCAGTCGCTTTAGCAGCTGCCAGGAGACCGCGAGGTAATTTTGCCGCATCCGCAGAATCCTACGAGTCCCCTTCTACTCTAGTATAGGCATATTTTCCGCGTCCGCAGAATCCTACGAGTCCCCTTTCATTGTATAAAGCTACTTTTGATATAGAGCTTGTGAGTAATGTGACATTCCGGGTCTTGGGAGAGATATAATTGTATATGCCGAGCGACTTTGTTATGTCATTTGTGTTCTTCATTTTGTTTTTAATTATTTTAGTACAAATGTTAATCAGTAAATTAGGCTTACCTAGTTGTAGAGAATAGGTTCCGTCGAGGGTAAATCGGGTCGTGACAAGTTGGTATCAGAGCGTCTAGGTTCATAGGAGTCACAAGTCACAAGCCGGTTTATTAGCATATCGTGGATCGGTGCGGAGACGTCTGTATCTATCTTAGAGAGGCTATGTAACTGTTAAGAACAATCATATTCTTTGGAATTCCTTGTCGTGCTAGTTAATGTCATCAAAATTCTAAAACTCTATTCTACTCTTGCTCACAGATGGTGCGGACCCGTACCTGACGTACTGACGATCAGGCACCCGAGCCCCCAGCCAGAGCCACTAGAGGCAGTGGCCGGATTAGAGGACGAGCACGCGGTGCAGCCCAAGCACCGGCGAGAGCAGAGATGGAGGAGCCCCCAGCAACTACAGTTGGAGGGGAACATGAGGTCCCTACTATTACTCCAGCCCTTCGGGAGACTTTAGCTCAGTTCCTGAGCGCTTTCAGTACTTTGACTCAGGCGGGACTACTCCCGATAGCTCCAGCTACATCTCAGGATGGGGGAGGTACACAGACTCCCGCAGCCCGTACTCCTGAGCATAAAGTTCATATTGGGCAGGTTTCAGAGTATATTCCTATGCCCCCAAGGACTACATCTCAGCATGATACCAGGGTATCTCTTTCTGAGGCGGAGCAGCTCATACTTGAGAGGTACAAGAAGTACCACCCACCTATTTTCAGTGGACTAGCTTTAGATGACGCTCTGGGATTTCTTGAGGAGTGTCATCGCATTCTCCGCACTATGGGTATTGTGGAGCGAGTGGGGTTTCTTTCACCGCTTTCTAGCTGAGGGGAGCGACTTATCATTGGTGGCGTGCCTATGAGTTGAGTAGTCCGGAGGAGGCATCTACACTTACTTTGGATAAGTTCTCCGAGATGTTTTTGCTTTAGTTTGTCCCTCAAAGCCTCAAGGATGCTTGGCGTGCGGAGTTTGAGCAGTTACGCCAGGGTGCCAGACTGTGTCAGAGTATGCAGTCCGTTTCAGTGACTTGGCCCGTCATGTACCAGCCTTGGTTGCCACTATCAGATAGAGGGTTCGGGCCTTTATTGAGGGGCTTCACCCCAGTATTCGGACCAGTATGGCTAGGGAGTTGGAGACAGATATCCCTTACTAGCAGGCCATGAGTATTTCCCGGAGGATTGAGAGTATGTTATCATGGGACATGGAGGAGAGAGGCCAAGAGATCTCGAGAGACTAGTCATTTTTCGAGAGTTCGTGCACCAGCAGCATGCTATGGCAGGGGTTTTATGAGTCGCCCTGTTCATTCAGCTCTTTCAGCAGCCAGTGGTATTCCAGCTCCTCCTAGACCTCTGTAGCCTTATTATGCACCACCAGTATCTTATGTGCCTCCTGCTTGAGGTGCTATCACCAGCCAGTCCAACATGCCAGTTCAGAGTCAGCACCAGCCTCCACATCCTCCGATGGGTTTTTTTGAGTGTGATGACCCTCGCCACATGATCAGAGATTTCCCCACAGTTAAAAGGGGTGAACCACCTTAGACTTATCAGGTCCCACGTATTCCACCGGGTCCTCCAGTTATTCTTCCAGCCCCAGCTGCTACCCCACCTTCTCAGACAGCTCGAGGTGGGGATCGGGGAGGTCGAGGTCTCCCTAGAGGGGGAGGTCAGGCCAGGTACTATGCTCTTCCAGCCCATTCCGAGGCCATAGACTCAGATTCAGTCATCACATGTATTGTCCCTGTTTGTCATAGGGATGCATCAGTATTATTTGACCCAGGCTCTACGTATTTATATGTGTCTTCTTAATTTGCTTCACATCTGGGTGTATCTCGGGATTCTTTGAGTTCCCCTGTTTATGTTTCTACTCCCGTGGGAGATTCCCTTATTGTGGATCGCGTATATCGGTCGTTCTTGATTGTTATCAGTGGTTTTGAGACCATGGTTGATTTATTATTGCTCAGTATGGTAGACTTCAATGTTATCTTGGGCATGGACTGGTTGTCGCCTCATTATTCTATTCTTGATTGTCACGCCAAGACCGTGATGCTGGCTATGCCAGGTTTACCGAGGTTAGAGTGGAGAGGTTCCTTATAGTATACTCCCCGCCGAGTCATTTCCTTTCTTAAGGCTCATCGGATGGTGGAGAAGGGGTGTGATGTATACTTAGTCTATGTGAGAGATGTTAGTGTTGATACCCCTTCAGTTGAGTCAGTTCCAATTGTGCGGGACTATCCCGATGTTTTTCCAGCTGATCTTCCAGGTACGCCGCCCGACAGAGATATTGATTTTGGCATTGATTTGTTGCCAGGAGCTCAACCTATTTCCATTCCTCCCTATCGTATGGCTCCTCTTGAGTTGAAGGAGTTGAAGGAGCAGTTGCAGGAGTTACTTGATAAGGGTTTATTAGGCCCAGTGTATCACCTTGGGGTGCTCCAGTATTATTTGTGAAGAAAAATAATGGTTTGATGCGTATGTGTATTGATTACCGGCAACTGAATAAGGTTACAACGAAGAACATGTACCCATTGCCTCGCATTGGTGATTTATTTGACCAGTTACAGGGTTCTAGGGTGTTCTCCAAGATTGATCTGCATTCGGGCTATCATCATTTGAAGATTCGGGAGCCGGACATCCCGAGGACTGCTTTCATGACTAGATATGGCCACAATGAGTTCCTTGTTATGTCATTTAGGCTGACCAATGCCCCAGCAGCCTTTATGCACCCGATGCACAGTGCGTTTCGACCTCATCTTGATTCTTTCGTCATCGTGTTCATTGATGACATTTTGGTATATTCTCGGTCCCAAGAAGACCATGAGCAGCATTTGAGGATTGTGCTTCAGACTCTGAGGGAGAAGAAATTGTATGCCAAATTCTCTAAGTGTGAATTTTGGCTTGATTCTGTGGCATTCTTAGGCCATGTGGTGTCTTGTGATGGGATCAAGGTAGATCCAAAGAAGGTGGAGGCGGTGCAGAGTTGGCCTAGACCGTCTTCAGCTACTGAGATCCAAAGTTTCTTTGGTTTGGCTAGATACTATTGTCGTGGAGGGATTTTCATCCATTGAAGCGCCTATGACTAGACTGACTCAGAAAGGTGTACCGTTCAGGTGGTCTGAGGAATGCGAGGAGAGCTTTCATAAGCTCAAGACAGCCCTGACTACAACTCCAGTATTGGTATTGCCTACGGGTTCAAGGTCCTATACGGTCTATTGTGATGCTTCGAGGATTGGCCTTGGGGAGGTATTGATGCAAGACGGTAGGGTGATTTCCTACGCCTCCAGACAATTGAAGATGCATGATAAGAACTATCCAGTTCATGATCTCGAGTTGGAAGCGATTGTTCACGCCTTAAAGATATGGAATCATTATTTATACGGTGTTCCCTATGAGATTTTCACTGATCACCGGAGTTTGCATCACATATTCAAGCAAAAGGACCTCAATTTGCGCCAACGTAGGTGGTTGGAGTTACTCAAGGATTATGACATCACCATATTATACCACCCGGGGAAAGCCAATGTGGTGGCCGATGCCTTGAGTCTCCAGGCGGAGAGTTTGGAGAGTTTGGTATATCTTCCGGCAGCTGAGAGGCCCTTAGCCTGGATGTTCAGTCCTTAGCCAGTCAGTTCGTGAGATTGAATCTTTCAGAGCCTTGCCGGGTTTTAGCTTGTGTGGTTTCCCGGTCTTCTCTTTATGACCGTATCAGAGAGCGCCAGTATGATGATCCCAATCTTCTAGTTCTTCAGGACAGGGTCCGGCGAGGTGATGTCAGGGATGTGACTATAGGTGATGATGGTGTGATGAGGATGTAGGGCCGTATCTGTGTGCCCAATGTAGATGGGCTTCGGGAGTTGATTCTTGAAGAGGCCCATATCTCGCGGTATTCCATCCACCCGGGTACCGCGAAGATGTACCAGGATCTGAGACAACATTATTGGTGGCGAAGGATTAAAAAGGATATAGTGGAGTTTGTAGCTAAGTGTCTCAACTATCAGCAAGTCAAATGTGAGCACTAGAGACTGGGAGGGTTACTTCAGTAGATTGAGCTTCCAGAGTGGAAGTGGGAGCGGATCACCATGGAATTTGTGGTTGGACTTCCTCGGACTTTGAGGAAGTTCGATGCTATTTGGGTGATTGTGGATCGATTGACCAAATCAGCCCATTTCATTCCAGTGTTGACTACATATTCCTCAGAGAGATTTGATGAGATTTATATCAGGGAGATTGTCCGACTCCACGGTATTCCAGTATCTATCATTTCAGACAGAGGTACACAGTTCACTTCACGGTTCTAGAGAGCCTTTCAGCAGGAGTTAGGCACCAGGGTGGAGTTGAGTACAACCTTTCACCCTCAGACAGATGGGCAGTCCGAGCGCGTGATTCAGATTCTTGTGGATATGCTCCGTGCCTATGTGATGGATTTTGGAAGGTCATGGGACCGATACTTGCCACTTGCAGAGTTTGCTTATAATAACATCCACCAGTCCAACATTCAGATGGTGTCGTATGAGGCTTTATATGGTAGGCGGCGCAGGTCTCCATTGGGATGGTTTGAGCCAGACGAGGCCCGATTTTTGGGTAGAGATTTGGTCCAGGATGCCCTGGACAAGGTGAAAGTGATTTAGGAGAGGCTTCGCACAACTCAGTCTAGACAGAAGAGTTATGCGGACCGAAAGGTTCGTGGCTTAGCATTCATGGGTGGTGATCGGGTTTTGCTTCGGGTATCACCTATTAAGGGCGTCATGAGGTTCGGGAAGAAGGGTAAGTTGAGTCCGAGGTTTATTGGCCCTTTTGA
The DNA here is from genome assembly GCA_005239495.1 of Nicotiana undulata. Taxonomy (NCBI): domain Eukaryota; kingdom Viridiplantae; phylum Streptophyta; class Magnoliopsida; order Solanales; family Solanaceae; genus Nicotiana; species Nicotiana undulata. The sequence goes on along the minus strand of ML243997.1, from coordinate 8,093 downwards.
GATGTTGCGGTGTGTTGGGGAGGTTGCTTATGAGTGTTATTACCCAATTATTTTCAAAAAATATTTTTTATTGCATATATATCCTCAAAATCATGCATTAATAGCAATTGGCATTTTTCTACAATGTCCCTATATTTTTATTAATTTATTCAGCATTTTATTTCCGATAAATAATTATAAAATTGCATCACAAATGATCTCAAAAGAATTTCTTGATTCAATGTATTATTTTTTCGTCCTATTAAGACCAAATTATTTCATAATTAGCCAAATTGGCACCTTGTTCGCTATAATTGCAATCACTTTTTGCAATTATATCTCAATCATATGATTTCATACTATTTTCATCCTGAAATTAATCATTTGTATTTTTTAAATACTAAATAAACATTCTTAAATTATCTTCTACGTATAAAGTTCATTTTATAATTAACATCTATTTTTTTAAATTGTTTAATTAATTCACATTGGGTATTTAACAAATGGCCACAGTTGTTTCAATTCTAGCCTAATAAATCTGACCCCAACCCCAATTAAAACAACCCAAACCCAGGCCCAATCCACTTAAATACACCCGACCCAATACCCCTTTTAATCTGAGCCGTTGATCATTTTAATCAACGGTCCAGATCCCTTCTTGCCTTAACTAATCCTAAGACTACCCCCCAAACCCTCATTCCTTCCTCTCATTTCTCTATTCTCTCTGCCGTTACACATCTCTCTCATCTCTCAAACTCTCTCTGCTAACCTAAGCTCTCACCGACCGTCACTCGCCGGTAACTATGGTGGTCTCACCACCATCCCAGCCCCCATGGCTCCTTCCTATGCCGGGTTACTGCTGCCTTGAGTTCCTCAAAGAAACCAGAAGGCGGTTCAACTCACCCCATGGTTTTTCATGTCATTCTCATGCCGATCTTGGCCTATCCGAGTAAGATCTTGTCACCTCCGGCTAGAATCTGTGTTTTTTAAGCTGATTCTCTTCCTCTTTGGGTTATCTTTCTGAAACCCTAGATATTAGTCTTGATTTCTTAAGACCTGTAATAGATCCGGGTATATTCTGAGCTATTATTTTGTTTTCCTTAAAGATTTTCCGATTTTCCCTAAAACTGCTCTTCATTTTCAAACTAGGGTTTCTCGACCCCATTTTAAAAATGGCTTTTCCTTTCTGATTTTAGTATTATCTTATGATTTTCACTATGTTTAAACGCTTATTTAAGTTTCCTCTTTTTTCTGAGTTATTATGTTTAAAAACCCTAAAGTTCTTAGTCCTAATCCTGGGTTTCTGAGTCTTTCTTTGATAATATGCTCGCCTAATCGATATATGTGCTTGTTTCTCATGAAATTTATAAGTTTCTATGATTTTATCCTATTTTTTGCTCATTAGGCTTTCTGATTCTTTTTTTCTTCCGCTTATAATGTGCTTGTTCTAATAATCCCTCTAATTGTTACTATTTTCTATGTGATTCTTGCTACCGTGATCATTAGGGTTTTTGACTCTTTGTTTTTGTCAATTATACCATGTTTATTCTGCTAAGTCCTTTAATCATTTACTATGTTCTATGTGTATCCCTAATTTTGTGTGATTAGGGTTTCTGATTTTTGCCTAATGTGTGTTTATTCCGCTTGTTCTCATAAGTTTGTGTTAGTTTCTCCTAAATCAGTACTATTTGCTATTTTTGAATCTTTGAATCTCTGTGATTGATCTTTCACTAATTTCTTGTGATATTCTCTACTGATTTTAACCTTTAAGATATTTCCTTACCTTATTCTATAGTCGACCAGGCTGTTAAACTGATTCCCAAGTCTTTCCTTAATTGGAATATTCTGAACTTAGCCTCTATTACATGTATTATACTTTTACTATGCTGAAATTATTTCCTTATGTGTCATATTCAGCTTCATATGTTATCTTTCCTTATTGATTACATGTCTATTACCGTTTGAAATTTAACTCCTTAATTAGAGGAAGCACTTAAATTGATTTTGTGTTGATTGATTCTGATTCTCTAATTACTACTTGACTATGGACTCTTACCTTATTTCTACCTAGTTTCAAACTATATATATACACATGTTCTCTCATTAACAGGAGGACACGAACACATTGTTCAAAACTCTCTCACAATCAAAACTTTCTGCTCTCTCTCTTTTCTCTAGTTACTTGCATATTGTTCTAAGTTAACCGGCTGTATGGTTCTTCTTTCTGTGTTTACTATCTTCTATACTGATATGTCCTGATTTCAATTTAAGTCTCAAAAACAATATGTTTCTTTTACTACTTCAATTCATCGCGTTTCTAGTCTATTTTTACTTGTGGTTTTGTTGTTCAACTTGCAATTAATATGTCTACTTTACTGCTTTATCAACATGCTTCTGAATATATCCCCTCTCCTTAGAATCAGCATGCTTGTGAAATATCATCCCCATTTCTATAGTATGGCTCACTCTAACTCTATTCCCTTGTATGCTTAACTAGTTTAGTATGAACTTGTCCTTGGCAAGACAACTTGTACCCTAAGTTACTTGGTTCTGTGTTGACTCTGAAGCTCATGTTGTACCTTAACACCTTAGTGTATTGTTGATTATGTACTTAAGTGCTCTTGTATCTATGTGTTTACCTATGTGCTCTACCTGTCCCCAATTCCTCATTACCCCTGTATGAAGGCTTGTGGTGCTAGGCCTATCTCGTTTCTTTGTTCTATGTGTGATGCTGGACATGTTTTGGTTCTGATGTTGGTCTATTGTTTGTTGATTGCCCTACTCTTTTGAAACTGTCTCATTGAATAACTCCTCTATTGTCTTAAAAAACTACTGTAACGACCCAGCCGGTCGTTTTGCGTATTAGGATCCCGTTCCCTTAAATGAAACCTTCCATAGCGGCTATTCGTGCTTTATGACTTGCGGGAGCGGGTGGTTCAGGATTTGGGGATGGTTTGGGTGATTTAGGAACACTTGGTTCCTTAAGGTTGGCCTATTTGGCCAAGTTTGACTTCGGACAACATTTAGAGCAAACGACCTCGGAATCGAGTTCTGACAGCTCCAGTAGCTCCGTATGATGATTTCGGACTCGGGCGTATGTTCGGCTCGGGTTTTCGATGACCCGGGAGCATTTCGGTGCCCGGAATAGAAATCAGGATTTCCTTATGTTTGAAATTTGGTTTGGGACGTGCTTTTGTGTTATCGAGGTCCAAACGGAGGGACCGGGAATAGTTCTATATAGTCATTTATGACTTGTCTGCAAAATTTGAAATCATTCCGAGTAGTATAGGCAGGTTCAGTGCGTTGAAGTGAATTCTAGAATTCTTAAGTTCTTAAGTTGATTCAATTTGGTTTTGGAGTTGAAATTTGAGTTTTGTTGTTGTTTTGCGTGTTCCGGAAGTTCGAGCGAGTCCGTATCATGAATACAGACTTGTCAGTGCTTTTGTATGGGGCCCCGAGGGGCTCGGGTGGGTTTTAGATCCCCGAGAGCTAAGTTGGACAAACCAGATTTTGCTGTCTGGTTTTCTTCTCTGCGATCGCAGAAGGAGGGTTGTGATCGCAGAGAAGGAAGTTGGTTGGGCTGTTAGGTGTGCTATGCGATCGCAACTTCCTCTTTACGATCGCGGAAGGTTGGGTCCTTAGTCTTTGCGGTCGCAAATCTCTCTGCGCGATCGCGGAAGGCTGAAGCCTATACCTTCGCGATCGCAGCCCATCTTCACGATCGCATAGGGTCGCATCTGGGCCGGGAAAATGTTTTCTTCGCGATCGCAGAACCTCAAGTGCGATCGCAGAGGTCTGACCAGTTGGCCTTCGCGATTGCGGGCCTCTTGCCGCGATCGCAGTGAAGCTTTAGCTAGGCAGTCTCTTTTTAATACGGGACTTAGCCAAAAATCTTCCATTCTCATCTTCAACCTCAAGCTTTTAGAGAGCGTTTCAAGGGACATTCCACCACTACTATTGAGGTAAGTAAATTCCATGATTTCTTAAGTCTTATTATCAATTCCTAGTTGAATTTTCTCTCAAATTATCCCAAAATGGTGGAATTGGGTAGTAATTTAGGGATTTTGGGAAATTAGTGAATTAGCTATTTTAAGCCATGAATCCTAGTAAAACTTGCTTAATTATGATCCTTAGGCTTCGGGCAATTGATTCCTTCGAGAATTTTCAAAATCCGAACGTGTGGGCCCGAGGTCGAAATTCCGAATTCCTTCAAGAATGCTTAATTTAGGGATTCTTTGTTAATTCTCCTTCTTTGAACTTAAAATTGATTCAATTACGCTATTTTGGCTAGTTGCGAGCCGTCGAGGGTAGGTTTCGAAGATTCAGCCGCATCCTTGAGCCGAGGGGTGATTTCGTCACGAGGTGAGTCTCCTTTCTAACCTTGTAAGAGGGAATTGTCCTCCTAGGCAACTTTAAATGCTATGTGTACTTGTTTGGGGGCTACGTACGCACCAAGTGATGAGAGTCCGTACGTAGTGGCTATTTTTGTTTTGTCCGGGTAGTTAGCCACAACATGTTCATTGTTTTCCCCTGTCATGATGTGAATATGCTCTGTGCTTCTGTTGTGATTGGTAATGTTTCATCTAAAGGATTTTGATACTTGACTCGTTTCCATTGTTCTTGTTTTACACTATGGGATCGGGCCGTACGCCACGGTGGAGTGATGAGAGGGATTACACTATAGGATCGGGTCGTACACCACGGCGGAGTGATGAGAGTGATTACACTATGGGATCGGGTCGTACGCCACAACGGAGTGATGAGAGTGATTACACTATGGGATCGGGTCGTATGCCACGGTGGAGTGATGAGAGTGATTACACTATGGGATCGGTCCGTACGCCACGACGGAGTAATTAGAGTGATTACATTATGGGATAGGGCCGTACGCCACGGCGGGACAGAGAGTGAATACATTTATGGGAGCGGGCCGTACGCCATGGCAGATACAGGACTTGCTTGATTTCAATAGTTATCTGGATACCTCATGTTGATGCATTTCGATGTTTATTTGTCTTACATGCCTACTGTTTTCCTTATATCCTTTTTATTATTATCACTGTTGGACGTTAGTGAGTATCCAGTCGACCTCTCGTCACTACTTCTTCGAGATTAGACGGGATACTCACTGGGTACATATTTACGTATTTACTCATGCTGCACTTCCTTTTCTTCTGTACTTGATTGTACAGGTCCGGAGGCTGGTACTTATGACTATCAGGCAGGTGCTAGATATTGACTTGTGGGATTTAGACTTCACGGTGAGCTGCTCTTCCTGGCAGCACCCTGGAGTTTCTTTTGTCATTTTCCCTATCTATTTCATTCGGATTGTGGACTTGTACATATATTGTCACTGTGTATTCTGATAGTTGCCCGTGACACTCGTGACACCAGTTCCTGGCACACACGTAGTATATGTTTTGGGTTTGGGCTGTATATCTATATATGTGCTTTGTTTTGGCCTTGTGCCTTAACGATTTTATCGTTATATCATCATGTTAAATTGTTAAAAACTGGTAATTTTTGACATGTTTAATCAGGCGGGGAAGGGGTATAACCTAGTGTCTTCTATATTGGATTGCCTAATCCCGCTGATGGGCTCCATCGTGACCTGAATCAGGATTTTGGTCGTGACAACGTGGTATCAGAGTTTTAGGTTCACGTAGTCTCACGAGCCACGGGCAAACCCAGTAAAGTCTTGCAGATCGGTCCGGAGACGTCTGTACTTATCTTGAGGAGGTTACTGGGCATTAACAAACTTCTTTTATTCATATCCTATCGTGTAATCGATGATGTACTCAAATTGATCTTCTACTCTCTCACGGATGGTAAGGACGCGTGCTTCTCATGTTCCTGATCCAGGGGAGTTCGCTACCCTCACCGCTCGAGATCGTGGTAGGGGCAGGGGTAGGGCTCCTGTTCGAGGTAGGGGACGAGGGCGTCCCAGAGCTGTACCAGTTGCACCGCTTGAGGATCCTGTTATCGAGGAGCAGGATGAGTTGCCTCCAGTTGCTCCTGCTCCAGCGGATTTTATGACGACGCCAGGCTTCCAGGAGGTCATGGGCCGCATGTTGAGATTTATGGACACTATATCCCAGGCAGGCGTACGTCCAGCAGACCCTGCTACTTCCCAGGCGGGAGGGGGAGTTCAGACCCCTACCGCTCAGGCCACCGGACAGGAAGCATCACATCACACTCCGGGTACACCATCCGTGGGTGGAGTTCAACCTATCGTAGCACAGCCAGATCCTAGGCCAGTCGCAGAGGGTGACCAGGAGAAGATGCTTGATAGATGGACCCGACTTTGTCCTCCAGTCTTTGGGGGTTAGAGGGGTGAGGATGACCAGGATTTCATCGACAGGTGCAGGGACAGACTGCACAATATGAGGATACTAGAGTCACATGGGGTGGACTTCACCATATTTCAGCTTGAGGGCAGAGATCACCGTTGGTGGCAGTCATATGTTCTTAGTAGGCCAGTGGATTCTCCTTCTATCACTTGGAGTCAGTTCACTCAGCTATTCTTGGACAGATACATTCCACCGTCCGAGAGAGAGGAGCTTCGGGGTCAGTTTGAGAGGTTAAAGCAGGGGAAGATGTCTGTGACATCTAATTAGGCAAGGTTTTCAGAGTTATCCCGCCATGCTCTCATGATATTGCCCACTGATGCCGAGAGGGTGCGACGGTTCGTGGCAGGCTTACATTCGAGTATCAGGACCTCCATGGCCAGAGAGGTAGAGATGGGTACCCCATACCAGCTTGTAGTCGAGATAGCTCGACGGATTAAAGGTTATCATTTGAGGAGTAGGGAGCAGGGTCAGCAAGACAAGAAGGCCAGGGTCACAGGTGACTTCAAGGGTGCTCCAGCCAGGGGCAGGGGTCAGTTCAGAGGCGGTCAGTTCAGTAGGCCTTCATATTATGCACCTCCACTACCTCCCAAGGGTGTTTCAGCGAGGCCTCAGTTTAGTGCCACGCCAGAGCGCCCCTACCATCCTCCAGCCATCCAGAGTGCACCCAGCTATTATTCCAGTCATCAGAGATCCTCTAGCTCTTATTTCAGTGCTTTACCAGAGGATTCACACCGCTCACCGGCTATTCAGGGTTCTTCCTCTTCGGGGCAGCGAGCAGTAGTGCCAGGGGGTTGCTTCGAGTGTGGGGAGCTGGGTCACACATGTAGGTTTTGTCCCAGGTATCGGGGCAAGGCCGTGCAGCAGAGTCACCAGCCTATGATTCCAGCACCAGCGGTACGACCACCTAAGGGTGGGGGTCAGGTTGGCAGGGGCCGTTCTAGAGGAGGATGTCAGTCAGGAGGGGGTCAGTCAGCACCAGCTCGTTCTGGGGGAGCTCAGTCTTCGAGTGCTTCAGCCAGATTCTATGCTATTCTGGCCAGATCAGACGCTGTGGCCTCAAACGCTGTGATTACAGGTATTATTTTAGTCTGTGGTAGAGAGGCTTCAGTATTATTTGAACCAGGATCCACATACTCATATGTTTTAGCGTTGCTTGCCCATTCTATAGATGTTCCTCGTGAGTCCTTGGGTTCTCCCTTGTATGTGTCCACTCATGTGGGCGATTCTGTGGTAGTAGACCGGGTCTACCGATCTTGTGTGATTGCTTTCTGTGGGCTTTAGACCAGAGCCGACCTATTATTGCTTGATATGGTTGATTTCGAGGTGATTTTGGGCATGGATTGGCTATCTCCATATCATGTTGTGTTGGATTGCCACGCCAAGACAGTTACATTAGCCATGCCTGAGTCGCCGAGTTGGAGTGGAGAGGTTCTTCGGTGAGTGCTTTCAGCCGGGTCATTTCCTTTATGAAGGCTCGGCACATGGTCGAGAAGGGTTGCTTAGCTTACCTTTCTTTCGTGAGGGACACCACCACCGAGTCTGCTACCATTGATTCAATGCCTATTGTTCGAGAGTTTCCAGATGTGTTTCCTTCAGATCTTCCAGCCATGCCTCCAGATCGAGATATAGAATTCTGTATTGATTTGGCTCCAGATTCTCAGCCTATTTCCATTCCCCCTTATCATATAGCTCCTAAGGAGATAAAGGAGTTGAAATAGCAGCTTGAGGAGTTGTTGGCCAAGGGGTTCATCAGGCCGAGTGTGT